>JANPWX010018559.1:137793-204298 GCA_024734555.1 Trochalopteron elliotii | reverse complement strand
CTAAGCTGCTTCCAGCATTGGCTCTGGTCCGGGCATGGCAGAGACACAAGCGGCGCCAGGCAACCTTCTCTCCTGCAGCTGAGCCCAGAAACCACACAGGGATCCTGCTGGACACCAATCTTTAGGATCCCCCTTAGGAAGCCAACCAATCTGCTTCCAGCATTCTCCCTGGTCCAAGCATGGCAGAGACACGAGTGACACCAGGCGAGCTTCTCTCCTGGTGCATAACCCAGAAAGCACACAGGGATCTTGCTGCACGCCAATCCTCTAGACCCTGCTTTGGAAGCCAACAAAGCTGTTTCCAGCATTCTCCCTGGTCCGAGCATTGCAGAGATGCGAGCGGCTCCAGGTGAGCTTCTGTCCTGCTTCTGAGCCCAGAAAGCACACAGGGGTCCTGCTGCATGCCAATCCTCAGGACCCCCCTTCAGAAGCCCAGTAAACTGCTTCCAGCATTCTGGGATGGGTTTTAAAAGAGTAGTGTCAGATAACAATAACAGTTCATGATCATCAACTGAGGCCACAGGGAGTTTACATACTGTGGAATCATATGGACCTGAGATTATATGGACTTTGAGAAGCAAAGACCTGAAATTGGTAAACTTCAGTAAAATTTTCTGGGAAACATTAAACACGACAGACTACCAAATGTTCTTTATCTAGTTCTTGCTTCCAAATAGAAATCACATATTTACTAAAAATGCAAGGAAAGCCTGATGGATCAATAAGAATATTAAATGATCTGCCGGAAGCGCTAGACTGCCAATTATCCTATCTAATTTATGTTAATTAAATTTTGTTGAATCACTGCTTCCTTCCAGTCAAAACATTTCACAAAGTTATCTCTTGGAGAAAGAAAATACCCTCTCATTTTTTGTCATGTTTATCTTTAGGATTTCAGCCTTAAATTCAGAAGACTTTAATTAAGCATCCAGAATTAGACTGAGTGGAACCTATAGCCCAGTTCCTCCCTGTCCTAGGGTGACTATGATGCCTGTATCCCCACATCGTCTGTTCTGTGTTCTGTACCTTTAAAGACTGGTTCTGAGAGTGAGCAGGGAAAGAAGAAGCGCGCAGTTTGTTTTGAAAAACAGTGTTCACTCCTCAGGATCTTCTCTCATCCTTGGGACTGTGTGGTTGTTTGGTTGGTTTTTTTTTTTCCTTCGTCAGATGCATGGAGGGCAGCCGGAGAGAGTTTTTTTCTTCCTTTTGTTAGTTTAGTTAGCTGAGGCAAAGAAGATTTCCTGGACTGTTTTTTTTCCTTTTTTTTTTTCTTGGGACTCTAAATCTGCTCTGGACTGAAAAAACCCAGAGGAGCACCGGGATCTTGCGCCCGTGGCCCACCAGGCCTAGACTCGTCATTTTCCAGCACCGAAGGGACTGATAAACAGACTGAGGGAGCGAAGTTAACTCCTGGCACGGACTCTCAGTTTTGCCATCTCTCTTCGGAGCAACGAGAGGTTTTATTGTTTCATATTATTATTATTATTATTATTCATTCTTTATACTTGTGGGTATTTTGTTTGTTAAATAAATAGTTTTTTCCACTCTTCTCTGAGGGAGTTCTCTTCCTGGACCAGCTGGGGGGAGGGGCTGTTTGGACTTGCTTTCCAGAGGAGCACCATTTTGGAGGGTTCCTCCCAAATTTGCCCTAAACCAGGACACTCTCACACCTCCTCCTTAATCACCAGCCAATTTCAGTTTATCTTCCCTAAGGCAAACTTTCCAAAGGTATCCTGTGGTTACAACTTGGGCTGCACAGTCAGAGCAAACCAAAGCACATCTCTAAACCTCAGAGGCTGACACTGGTGAGGATCATCCCAGGATCATCTGCTTTAGTCTCAAGAACTATCACGTTATTATCTGCAGAGTTTTTCTCTCTAAAATACCTGAAAGGAAAAGCTAAGAACAGTCTTTGATGCTGGACTTAAGTGCACACAGAACAAAAGCTTCCTTTTGTTTTAACACAAGAAAGGAAGAAGACATCCCAAATGTGCTAAGGTTTCTTTTCCACTGTGGAGAGAAAAGGTAGAAGGCATCTCCCCTCTCCTGAAAACCAGCTCATTGGTTGATAGTCACTTATTTACCTAACTGGTGAGCTCTAACTTCCACTTAATTATTAAATAATAACAACAGCATTCATATTTCCTAAATCAAATGGAGCTTTTTTGGCCTTTTTTTTTTCTGCAGTAAACCAGAAGCTACACATCTGATAAACTGCTGAAGCCCCTTGCTATCAGATCTCCCATGCCTGCCCCAATTATTTAAATTAGCCTTGCAATTTCAGGAGTTTTCTATGCCAGTACCAATTACAAAGAGCAAAAATGAGCCAGATCCACATCTAATATACATCAAGATATACCAATTTACACCAGATGATTATCTGACCTCAGGACATTTTAAATCCCAACCCCCTCTTTATATCTCAGAAAAATTACATAGATCCCTGTTTAGTCTTCAGTATTATGTCCAGCAGATAATTTAAAAATAAAAATAACCACTTTTTAACCAGATAATTTCAAAGAAAAAAGGCCAGTGATCAGACATTTTCTCTCAATGTTGTCTTTGCCTCTCCTTTCATACATGCAAATAAAAATACCAAATCAAACACAAAAGAGTCTAATTATTAAATAACTGAAGAGCAATTTCCTGTCATAAATAATTTTCAGATAGATTCTGATGAATAATTACTGTTGTATTTCCACAATGGATTCCAAATCAATAATATTACTGGAACTAGTAGCCAGTGTGTTGTCCTCTGGACAGACTAAATGCAAGTTATTTTCCAAACTGCTGAAGTCAGAAGAACAAGGTCATTCTGTTATTAAAAGAGCCAGGTTTTACTAACTAGTGAGTATAACAGCACCTGATTCTCATGCGTGTCTTTTTGAAGTAGAGAACTCTGATCCTCCAACAAAGGGAGGCAGACACTGTAATCTTCAATTACATCGTCAGAGAGAGCAAATTACATATTAGCCACCAAAGCCAAAGGAGCTGAGGAAAACTGACACTAAAAAGGAAACTTCTCCTTTCACTTGCTTCCCCTGCTGCACAGATAAAACAGGAATTGATCTTTTGTAATTTAAATTAAAAGTAGGAAGAAGGGAAGACAAGACATTCTGGGAGCATTCTCCTCTGACTCAGATTATGCAAAGGATTTTACTTCCACATAAAACAGAGGTCACTCCTTATACGATGGAAATATTTCAGATGTGTTCACTTCATAAGCATGGAGAGAGAGAAATGGTTGAGGCAAGATTTAAATAAAACATAAACTGATGAAAAAAACAGAGAAAAGAAGTACAATATATCCTTGCAGAGGGAAATACTCCAGTGCCTTTACATTACATATTTTTTCATTCCACTGCAAATCTCTTCAAATATTGGATAAATGAACTCATGTGATGAATGTTGTTGTTAGCCCACATTTTATCTGCTTTCATTTTAGCTCTGTGGTGGGTTGACCCTGGCTGGGTGTCTACCAAAGCCATTCTATCACTGCCCTCCCCAGCTGCATGGGGCAGAAAATAAAACAAAAAGCTCGTGGATGAAGATAAGGACAGGGAGAGATCAGTATCAGTCACTAGCCACTGCCACGGGTAAAACAGACTTGGCTCTGTGGGACATGGGGGAAGCCCCCAGCAGCCTTCCACAGAAACCACCCCACTACCAAAACCCTGCCATGAAAATCCAATCCAAGCTGAGAGAAACAAAAGTGTTAGGATAAATGAAATTTATGTAAAGTGTGGATTTCTATGGACTTTGTTTCCAGAGAGTTACACTAAGCACGTCAGAACAAGGATGCTGCTCTACAGATGCACTATAACAGAGATTTTGTTGTAAAATCCTATTATTGAAGACTGAAATATAAAAATTGACCTTTCCTCATTCCAAAACATCCTAATATTTTTCCTTCTAGATCATAGTGCAAGTATTAGATTAAACATTGTTGCAGTGCATGTTTTAGGTTTTTGAATTTGTATTTGTATTTTGTTATTTGTCTGTGCTTGATATGTCTCTTTCACCCCCCTACCCCTGATGACCCCTGTGGTTTCCCCCTGATGTAACCCCACTCCCTTCCCTTTTCCCCATTGGTCTGAAGTTCCTTTCCTGCCCAGGCTCATCCCCTGTGTACTTAAGGAGCCCAGGCACATGTTCTGACCTGTTCTGGCTTCCGTCTCTGGCTCCCAAGCACATGCTTTCCTCTGCACATGGAGCCACAGAAATAAATACCTTTACCTACCCAAGCCAGGACCCACTTCTTCATTTCCAAGCCTCATCCATGCTTCAACCAGCTAATTGGAGGACCCACAAACTGCTATAAATTGGCCTGGGGAACTGCTAGCAGGCAAAAGCACCCCCACGAACACGCCACTTTAAAACATAATGGCCATTATTTATTTTACATCTTTAATTTACCTAATCCTGGAACTCAGCAGAAGCACCAAAACTTATATTTTATCATGCACTAAACCTGTCCAAATGACAAATAACACTTGGCTGTTGCAATGTGCATCTCCTTTCTGTATCTCTGTAAATCAGTTAATGCTGAGAAGTCTCCATGATGGCATTTCAGAAATACACAAATATATGCAAGGTAGTTTAAATAAAAAGCACCAAGAACATGGATTAATTGGGTGAGGAACTGTGCTATTTGCAAGCACCTTGACTCACTGCATGTGAAAAATGGAGAGGCACTTGCTGTCTGCATCAATGAGTTCCTTGTACACAAAGCATGATGTCTGCAGGAGATGCTCCTGTCTGATTGAGCTCTGTCAAGCCTTTGGGGTTTTCTGAAATGTGAAAGAATGGGGAAAATATGGATTTAGACTTGAGTGTTGAGCCTCATATGCCCAGAAAGCTCATGTTCTGTCCTGAACTGCAGCTTCCAGACATTGCAAGACAAGATCCAGGTCAGCACAAGGCCTTTTAAAGAATTCAGGCAGACTAAGTTTGCTCACAGCTACTGAGCAGCTCTTCTGGAGCTCAGACCACAGCTCAGTAATGCTCATACAATATTGGTTTGCAACCGTGCCAAAGTGAAACTCAGCAGGGGGAAAAAAAATCCATTCCTTTTGCCAAACAAATGCTAAATGCATAAAATGCAAGTATCCACAACACTCACATCTGACACTCAGAGCCAACTTCCCCAGTGTTACTTATCAAGCTGCTTGGAGAAGCTTATAAAGCTCATTCCTTAGGGTAAGATATTTTCTTAATGGGCAGCAAGTTTTGCCAGGCTTGTGCTGTTACCTAGTATTTTCCCTGGCTGTATGTCAAAGAAAGATTTTTAAGGCTTATGTTAAGAAATTATGTTTAGAATGATGTCAGGCCAGGCTGTGAGCTGTTCTTAATCCTGCATATGTTTGCTGACTCCTGCAGAGCTGTGCTAATTCACACCAGCTGAGCAGCTGTCCTACTCAAATACTGCTTTATCCCTAAATCTGAGAGGAGTTCTTCACCTAAAGCCATGTGGAGTCAGGCATGCATCTGTAAGAAATGAGAAAGGTCAACCCAAGACCAGGAATTGAATCTTTTTTATTTCACTGTGGTATTGTCAGACTTTTATCCCAACTTACAGCTTTGACCAGTACTGAAACCACTATGACAGCATTTATCTGGGTATAGAAACACACATTTAACAGATTCCTGACAGATAAACAGATGCTTGACTATTAATTTCAAATATTTGACATGTCAAGCATAACATCAAAAGCTCCAGGCTCCATGGAGCCCAAAAATCTATGTCCAGTGTGCCTCATGGTCATCCAGATCAGCACTCAGGTGTGAGATCCTCACACATGTGCAGTCATGGCATAACATGTGCCATAATCTCTGATAATTTTGCCACCTACCTGAGACAGCAGGCTGGCTCATACAGTGAAGGCCTGACCATAGATGCCTCTGATAAATAAGGTGAAAAAAAAACGAAAAAGAAAAGAATTAACTGAATTTACATTTCAAATATTTGAAGCATTTACTGGAAGCCATGGGATTGAAAACAGCTTTAATCCTTCCTTTCTATCTTAAATATGAAACAATTCTTGTTGTGAGCCCTGTCAAGTCACAGAGTGAAGTTAGAGGAAGGTTCTCATTGACTTCAGCTGAGGAACACGTAAGGGATGACAAAGACACTCAAATGTTACAAAGAAAATGGATTAATTCTGGTTTACAGATTGCGTGGCAAAATGGCTTTGTGAAAAATCCTCTCACATCACCCTATTAAAAAAAAGAAAAAAGAAAAAAGAGGGGAAACCTCTGAAAATATTCATTCTCTTGATAGCAGCTGAATATTTGCAGCGGTCAGGAAATGGAGCAGAAGCTGCCCTGTGTCTGACACATCAGATCTGAGTGACCTTGGGCACACAGCACTTCACCTGTAGCAGTCCTGAAAGCCAACCCCACCTCTGTGGAGGGGCTTGTGAATCTGGAGATTCCTGCACAAAAGACACCCTAGGTGACACTCGATCCTCAGAGCATTTTGTTAATGAACTGTTGATCAGGAACTTTCAGGCTTTCTTCACTCACTGGCCTGTGCACATCTCTGCACCAAGGGAATAACCTCACAAATACATTGTTTGCTCTCTATTCTTC
The DNA here is from genome assembly GCA_024734555.1 of Trochalopteron elliotii. Classification (NCBI taxonomy): domain Eukaryota; kingdom Metazoa; phylum Chordata; class Aves; order Passeriformes; family Leiothrichidae; genus Trochalopteron; species Trochalopteron elliotii. The sequence continues at coordinate 197,707 of JANPWX010018559.1, read as the reverse complement.
TCTCTATCTATCTTTTTTTCCCCTCCTCTCTTGACTCCTCCACAGAGAGCTGCTTTAGGAATTTAAAGTTACACTACAAACCTCATCTCTCTACCTGCAAGCCAAATCATTTTGCTATCATTAAAAGAAGAAATGAGAATAGCACTTAAGTTCATCTTTTTGCAACTGAACTAGCAGGACGTAACTTCAAGTGCAGGTGCATAGCTCCACATACAGAAATATCCAATATGCAGGCAGAAATGCAGAAATAATGGAAAGTAGAAGTTTGTACCTTAAAATCATGATGGCTAGGAGAGGGAAAATCTTGTTTTTCCATATGCCTACACAGAATAGAATGAAGAAAGTTTTGCTGGAGCTTATGATGTTGACTAACCTGGTCTAGTGGAGTAAGAACGTGATGTTTTCAAAGGTTGAAACTATCCTATGATTCTGTGTATAATAATGTCTATTTATTCAAATTATGCTGCCCCTTGACAATCTTTCCAGTTGTATTCTGAACCAATATTTTCTTCTAAAATTGAAGAATATTTTATTGAGTATTGTGTTGGGTTTTATTTCTCCTCCTAAGTGCTTGACATTAATAACATCTATCTAGACAAATAGTAGAACCTTTTGCCACATTTATTGTGATTGAAAATAAGAAAGTTTCCTGACTAAAATAATTCAGTCTTCTCACAAAGAAATACCAGATCTCAAATGTTTCTCATAAGGCAATGCTTCCTGCCTATAGAGAAAGAGAAATATCAGCTCCCAAAAGTCATGTCTTCACTTTTGATAAGTACAATTGTTTAGAATTAAAGTAGCTGACCAGAGATTTCCACTGTGAGTGGGTGCACTGCTGCTGCTGTTTTTGAGCACTCAAACCCACAGATGATTTGAGCCAATATTGACCTTTAAATATCAGTTATAGCACTTTGAGATAAATGAGTGTTGCTACTTCAGAGCTGTGTGAGACACACAGTGACCTGGGGAATGAGTGGCTGAGCTGCAGCACAATCAGTGGTAGCTCTGATTAATGAATAAATAAATACAGATGGGAAAAATGGGAAATATTTGAGCTTTCTTTTTTCAAAATGTCTCTGTCCACAAAAAAAAACAACAAAAAAAAAAACACCAACCCCAAAACAGGGGACAAGGCATGACATTTTTAGCCTCTTTTCCATTAGCAGGAATCACTGAGCAGTGGGCTCAACTTGGCTTGTATTCGGGGCACAGTGAAGCCATAACAAAGGTGATGGAGAGGATTTTACTGCTGCTGTTTTCTCTGTCACACTCCATCCTGGCTGTTTTAGCTCTGCACACTGGGTAGGGCTGCTGGTTGTCTTTGCTGGCCATTCTCCTGGCTTTTCTGGCATTGACTCCACTGCTGTGGGAAGAGAAAATTAAATGGAGTTGCTGGAAGAGCTGGGAACTGAGAGCAGTTCCACTCAGTGCTTGTGCTGCCTCTGATGCCAGGCCCTGCTCTTCAGCAGACCAAATTAAATAAACCACAGATTATTGCAGATTTCTCAAAGCCTGTAAGATCTTGGGTTTTCAGCATGTCTCTTTTCTACAGTTCTACTGCCTACACACCTTAATCACCTTTTGTTCATTGCCTCATGCATCTGAATTGGCTGTCTGGACAAATTGCTGAGGCAATTTTTTATAAAGAAATGTGTTTTTAATGTGAGAAGAGTTCTTTGGTTTATACTGTATAAAGTTGAGCACTGAATTTTGAGAACCCAGCAACATTAAAAACCACAGTACAGTACAACAACCAAACCTAAAAAAATCTGGAGTTCCAATAACACTAAGTTTTACAATAACAGGGATTTTTTTTTTTCCCCAATAAAGTATCAGCAAATGAAGTCTATGATTACACAGGATACCATCAGTCAGAAATTTATTTGAGGAGGAAATTTACCTTCTGAGTAATTAATGAAATCATCATTCACTTCAAAAATTTCTTGCAGTTTTCTTTAAAATTTCTGCTCTTGGTTACTACCACCAAATGGAGTACTGGATGAGGCTGATTCCACAGCTGCTCTAGCAAAGAAATTAGTTTATGCTTTGTATCTGGGTACTGCAGTGAAATATAGTAGCCTGCAAAGGTGATCACAGGAATACAATTAGGAAATAAAACCTTCCAGAGGAAAAAAAAAAAAACCTCTAAAAGATAATTGGTTTTGTGAGTAGAACATATTACACATAAAGTACTCCTACTGCTATTCACACTTCTGTGTTTAAGGTCAAGTCATCTTTAATCTGATTTGACACATGGGTAACATGCAAATTCTCTAACGTAATGTTACAAGAATGCACATAAATATTTCAATATAAGTGGAAAGACAAACACAATTCATCTTGTCTAAACACACATTCTCTTTTCCCTGCATCATCCTCAGTAGTTAAGGACTATGATCTACTGTAGACATTTCCAAGGCTATAAATCTTGCAGCATTTGCTAATGATTCTCTGGAAATGACAGAGAAAAGTAGAAATCTAGCTTTTAAAAAAATTCTCTGAGTGAAATCCAAATTCTGCTTTCTTAAAAATCAAGAAAGTGCTGCAGAGATGTGCCTGGAAGAAACTCAATAGACCAGTATGGGAGTAAGAGTGGAAACTTACACACAATTGCAACAATTGAATTGGATACCTATATCAGGTCATGGAACTTCATGGATCAAAACTATTCAGATAAATCCTTCCTCTGCCACCTGGGTCCCACTCGCCAGGACCAGGTGTAGGAGAAAGGCACGTGCTGACATCTCTGGTAAGAAGGGCTTTTCCCAGTATTCATGATCATTAAAAAAAAAATCTTTACACACTGAAGTATTTAAAATACTAAAAGATTCATGCAGATTTCCTAATATTTACACTGGAGATAAAACAGGAACTATGGAAAAATAATAGGTTTTATACTGGAGGTATTGGAAAATGCTCTTGGCCCTCAATATTCTGGATATGGGTGTGCACCACTGAGAGTCTACAGATCTCTTTTCTCTCACAGTTTTCAGGTAAATGAGGATAGTGCATGGAACTGGGGAGGCACAAGTATATGTTAACATAGATTATTTGCAGATATTTCCCAGGCAAACTCGGTAGCTGTGAAATCACAATAAATTCTATTAGGTAGATGTAAATCTACTTTAGATTTTGTGTTTTCCAATGTCATCACTTCAAAGATAGGAAAAAGCAAAACAAAAATGTAAAATTAAATTAAGTGCAAGAATTCAACAGGACCCTGATTTATTAAAATCATAGAGCAAAGACACCATGTCCCACACAGGGTATATATTCTACTTAATCCAGAAATTTGGCACACCCAACAAAATGGAGTAACTTCCTTACACTCACCCATCTCCAATGTTTGAACAAAATGAAGATTATTCAAATCACATGAAATTCTTTGATTTGTGCTTGATAGCATTATTTTAAAGACAAATTATTTATCTCAAATCTGTAATAAAATCTCACAAAAATAATGCTTTTAAAAATATCTACTAGCAAGTACGTGATACATTATGAATTCAGGGGCTGCAAATCTCTTGGTACAAGATTCTATCCCAGCAGGAGGGAACGCAACAAGACTCTGAGAGTAACTAATGCTAATGTGAGGTGGGGAAGGGCAAGATAAACTCCCATACTGCCTTCCCAACTTTTCTTTTATTTCTGTAAGAACTAATGTGACTGTCACCTTCTCTGCTCCTCAGAAATGAGCACAGGCTGTATCAGTTGTGGCTGATTAGCACTCCAAAGACTTATTTCTTCTCTCTGTTTCAAAACAGAGGTTCTCTTTTAAACTGCACATGATGGAAGAGTGATGGGTTATCAAAACCCTCCACTTCAGATGAAGCAGCAGCTGCTGAATGGATGACAATAGGTAAGAGAAAAGTACTTACATTTGGGGGCTCAAGTCAGGTATCTTAATAATTCAGTTGTAAGTAAAGTACATTATGGATGTAAGACTGCAATTACTATTCAGTGATCCTCTATTATTTGTGTCTTTTGTGAACACTGAGATGTGAATGCTGATATTCACATCATGGAACTCGTTACTGCTGACTGGTTGGCAAAGGTAAGTTCATATAAATAAATGAATCTCCAAGCAATTTCCAGTAGAAGAGGAACTGGCATATTTACAGGAACTTGCTGGAGACTGGACAAAAACTCCCAGCCATAAAAGGGAATGAGTATGTTTTCTGGAATGAATTTCCAAGGTGGATAGCGGGGGGTAAAAATAAAAAATAAAAGAAGAAAGGGAAGATAGATTTTTTTTTTTTATTTATAAAAGAAATTACATGATGAAGTTGTTTGCAATATGTAAAATTGAACTTGGTGGTCAGAAGATTCCAAGTCCTATCATGTATGTTCATCTTGTCATTTAAAACATAATAAAACTAAGATTAGACACCAATTACAAACAATTCACCAGAAGTTTCCTCTTTGTGCTTTCGTCCTCAAAAATATTTTCTATAAATTATATATCCTATATAACTTTTCCTATACATTATATACCAGGTCTTTGGCAGAGGACAGCTGCAGAGAAGGTACTTCAGATTCTCAAATTATACTAAAATGAAAGTAATTTATTCCCTTTATTACTTGCAATCCAAGCAAATCCCATCACCCCATGATCACTTTATTTCCACAAATAATCTGAAAAACCAACAATCAAAACATAGGAGCCACACACAAATAAGAAAACAAACCACCAAACCAAACCAGATGTCAGTATTTGAAAATCTATGTGAAAAAAATTGTCTACTAGGAAAATCAAGGCCTTAGGTAGAAATCTATATTGAAGGGATGACATGGCTCCATATTGTTTAAAATGACCACTCTTCAATAATCAAAGTGTTGATAATTGTGCTGATTTGGGGTTAATATGCTCCAGAATATTCTGTAACACATCCTGTAACCAGTGTCAGTCAGATGAGCAGTCATCTTTCTGCTCTCTAATGGTTGCTTTCCCTTTCCTGTTCACATTTCATTTTTTCAGCTCTTCCTTCTACTGTGCTTCTGTTTTTCTTGTTTGATTATGCTCATCAGAGCTATAAATAAATAAACAAAGCACAATAGTAACTGATTGCTATTTTATATGCTACAATTCTAAGATTCAGAATTTCTGTGACAGAAAAAAAGTCTGATCTCCAGGATAGTACTTGTTCTATTTCTGGAGTAACCACCAATAGAAAAAATCACATTAGAATAACAAAAGCCCCGTTTTTTTTTTTCCCCAATGATGGCGAAGAAAGAAACGTTTGAACTCTTCTTAATAAAAAGTTTTCTTAAACTCACAGTTTTCTATGACACTGCTGAAGAAATTCTGGGCAAATGTTCCAAGGAGTTCTAGAGAAAGTACACAGAGACCAGAAAAAAGGACCACACTGGTTCAGCGTCCTCTTTGAACACAATAAACCCCACAAGTTTCTTGGCATTTTCACCTCTTTTTTTCTCTTAACTATTGAAAAAATTTCTCTCTTTGGCTGCTAAGCCTTTGGATCAACATCCTGCAGGAAAGATGTCTGCAGTTTTAACATTCCTCTGATTTCATGACCTCCTGGCTATTTTTAACTGGAGTGGTCACTGCTGCTCAGTTTCTCCAGCCTGACATCCAGACCTTTCTCAAGCTTTAACTGTGATCCAGCAGGTTGGGATCCCCTCCCAGGGGAGGCACAACTCTCCAGAGTAGGGATGTACCTAAAATTTAACATTGCTTCTCTTAATATATCCAAAAGAGCAGGGGCAGAGAAGAATTTTATGACTGCATCCAACTGAAGAAAGCAGAAACCAAACAAAACTCTGTAAAATATACTTTAAAAGAGATAAAAAGGCAAACTTTAGAGTTCAAAAAGTTTAAAATGGGTGAGTTCTCATGGGGGTGGGCCTAAGCTGTCCATCTGTAACTGCAATCCTTCTCCCAAACCCTTCTTTTTACAAGGGGGAGTCATTGCTGGATAAACTGCTGGAAAGCTTAGGAAAGCTTAACAAACTCAGGAACAACCAAAGCAACCTGATTGTGATGGAATTTTCAGTGCCAGCCATGCATGCCAATGATAACGTCTGAGTACAGTGAAATTCTGCCTCAATGTGAAACCATATCTACTAGATCAAAAATACTGACAATTATGATGTTTTCACAGGTTTATAGTGAGCAAAAGTCCTGAAAGCAGACCTTAATTTCAGGTTTGTGGTTAAACAAACTTCTAAACTGTTTATATGCAGACCAGGCGTTTTTGAAAACCCCATAATTTAAATATTCAGAGTTTTCTTTCTGTTTTGTTCCTTATAAATGTTCCACATTCAGCCTTTCATTTTGTTTCAGGGCTTTCTCTCTGGACTTTCTGACTTTTCAAATAGAGACTGCTCATAACATCTCAGAAATTAACTTGAATTTGGATTAAAATGACAAAAAATTTAGGAAGCCTGAAAGGGAAAAGAAACTCTTAAAAAAAAATGAATAGCCTGTTTGCAGCAGTATTAAAAATGGAATTCCTTGGCCTCTGCTGGTGTTGTTTGGATATGTCACAGGCTGTTGCATCAGTCATGTTCTGTTATGTTAACATGTTGAGATGAATCACAGCAAGGCCACAGCAGCCAAGAAATGTCAAACACCAACACCTTGACACAAAGTGAGAACCAGCCCTTATGTGTGCTCAGGCCTTTGATTCACCCGCAGATATTCCACAAAAACACACAGCCCAAGTTCCATGCACTTACTAGAAAGAGAAAACGAAGCCTTTTTCCCCATCAGATGGGTTTTGCTTTAATTAAAATAACCCTACAAATTGAAATACCATAAGGCCTCATCTTCTCAAATCATCACCTTCCGATTTTAAAGACAGGTATATTTATTCACCCACTTGTCATGAAAAAGCAAGAGACCAAAGTCTGTAAGAAGGAATGATGGAAAGTCACTGAGAAAACACAAGCACGTCTTGTTTCTGGGATGTGACACAGAGGTTGTTACCTCCAACCAGGTAACAGAATAAAAACAGCCTGGAATTCTCTTATTCCTGATGAATTATCAGCAACTGATAAGCCAGAGAAAAAATTATTTGGAGTGACATGCTCAAATATGATAGAAATGCACCTGTAATTTTAATACCATGTCAAGTCACTGATGGAGCTTTAATTTATTTAGAAATATAGGTTAAAAAAGCCCCACAAACAAGAAGCTTGTGAATAAATTCAGTGACTAGTTATCTTTCAGTACCTAGCAACCCTGCTGAACATGATGGTTCCTGATATTGCAACAGTCTTCTGTGCTGTACTGACACCACTTCTAATTTCAATAACATCTGATAGAAAGTCTTTTCTGGATCAATTTATCAGATGATTTACATCTGTGGTCAAACCATCTCTTCATTTTCCCTATTAGAGGATTAATACATTTATCTGTATTTTTACTGTTTTGTTTTGTTTTTTTTTCTGGTAGCCCTGAAGCTCAGTTTTACTCTATCCAATTTAAACATGCATCCATGTAAATGTGATCCTCCTTTTGTAGCACATCTTCCAGGGAACAGATCAGTGAAGAGTCCATGGAAAATTGGTGCAATAGCAAATTCATGCACGCCTTAAGTTATTCCACTGCAAGTGTTAACCTCCCACTGCATTTACATTTGGAAAGTTAGTCCTCCTGAACTCACTCCAAGTATTATAAAGGCTCAGAGGGCTGGATTTAATAAAAACAACTTGGTCAGAGTAGCTTAAATTTATACAAGTACAAAGGGAAGTCATTAGAGATGCAGTTCACCTAAAAGCCATGCACTTATGCATTTCAGTTCTGCCCCTTCTCCTACTTTAGCAGAAGTACATGAGAAGAAATAAAAAAAAAGATCAAAAGCTGTGGAAGTTTTGCAAGAAGCCAAGTTAGTTCATAAGACCATATAACAATGTTATTTTCCAAGTCAATGTGGCCTTAAGTGCCTTAAATACACCTCGGGCTTGCTGGAGGCAAACAACTCCTACAGACCATCCCACTTCTTGTCTACTTTTTGTTCATTCATTAGGAAAAGTTTTCTGCCTCATGTCTTACCTACCTCAGTCTTTCTCCTGCTCTGAGAGCACTTTAGTTACTTTGAGATCACCCCTGCCAAATGTGCTCTGACTCAGCCTCTCCCCTCATCCCTGCCTGTGCACACGAACACCTGCACATGCACCTTCCCTGCACAGAGATGGGCTTTGTTTCATCTTCCCCTAAAAACACTGTTGTTGCGGTATCCTTTGCCTGTAGGTTTGCTATGCTTAACAGGATTACCAGCTGTCACTAAATTAATGTGCTGTTCATAAATCTAACTGAATTCTTTGGACAGCTGTTCATCTGGGCATAAACACATTAATTCTAATAGCTACATTAGTTTTACAAGTTTATTTGTTTGGTTGTGATTTTTTTGCTTTCACTCAGTATAATTACTTCTGACTCTCCCATTAAATAACTTTTTGTTGCTGAGAGTTTTCCTACTTCTGTTTGTTTTAAGCCAAACCACTACAATTTTTTTCATAGTAGATGCTGCAACATGATGGACAGGCTGTCATAAACAGATAGACTTGTGTGAGGTTTTTATCTTCTTTTTTCATGTTAAAGCCGGGATTAATACATGGGAGTTGCAGTTTCATGTTCGGATTCAGTGATTATTAATTCTTATCTATAGTACAGTCTCATGAGTTGTGAGCTCTAACTAACAAGGTAGAAAATGGAGATGTCTCTAACTCTTTCCAAGGTTATTTAGCCATAAACTATCCAATAACCAGATGACACCTATATTAGTTATACTTTTAACCCAATAGCTGACCACCCAAGGTTCGCAATGTGGACCTTTTTCACTCAATTAGAAAAAACGACCCGAAACCAAGAAGAAGAAGAAGGTGAAGAAGGACTTAGACAACACCTTAAATCCTCCATATTGCCCCATATATATTACTATATTCTAAAACCTTAAATTCTAAGTTTTTCACCCTGTGAGATCACACAATACTATTCAAAATACACACCCACAACCCCAGTGCTATCACTCAATTTTGGAAGCCTGCTCCATGGCCTCAGGTCAAATGCAGTGCTCGCTTGAGGGTCAGTGCCTTTTAGCACAGAAAGCCTAAAATTCTCACCTTCCAGAATTCCAACAGAATTGCTCTAAATCCAACCTCAAAAAAAACCCCATCCCATCAAGGATGAAGAGCTGGTCTCCTGGGAGAAGCAGTCAATACTCAGCACACCTTCCCAGTGTTGACTCAGCAGATCTCCTGGGCAAATTCCAAACAAAAAATTGTGGATGTGCCAATAAGAAAGGGAAACAGAGGCTGTGTTTCACCCAAAATACAGCAATCTGCTCATCTTCATGCATAAGCTGTCCCTGTTGTGGGATATTGATGTTGTAACAGACACAGCATGGAGACAGAGGTAGGGTAACATGGGAAGGAGGGAGCAGGTGAGGATTTGGATCACAGAGAATGGCTCAGTAAAGGATCATGGAGCCAGAGAGACTTGTCTCTGTCTCCTGTACCTATAAATCCACAGCCAGCAAGACGTGGTAATCTATATTCTGTGCACAAAAGACTTCCTTTGTGCTGAGGGAAATAGGGCCAATTTCAATTCTATTGACTCACCAGCATTTGAGCGAGCTTCTGAAGCAGTTTCCTTTCCCTTCTTCCTGAGGGCTGCTGCTTTCATGTCTCACCAGACCAAGAATGAACACCTGGTATCATCCCTGGCAGACAGCACAACTAACTACTGATCACAGCAGAGCTAAACAACCTCATTGTTCTGCCTGAAAAGTCACTAATATTGGATTCCTTGAGATTCTAGCAACTTGACTATAAAGCATCCACATTTTTCTTCATTTCTCTGGATTTATGGGTGCCCTGAACATCTCCAAATCTGATGTACTCTAACAGAAGCATCTGAAATAAATTGCTGTGTACTTAAGTGCGGTTAACTTCTCTGTGATTATTTATTCCCTTCTATAAAATACACTACAAGTATGTAAAGAAGAAAAATATCATTATTAACTAAATTCAGACATGATCATCAACCTGCCTCTGGATGTCACTGTTCTATGAGAGCTGAAAACATTTTAGGGAAGAAAAACGTGAAAAAACCAAAAGATTGAAAAGACCCACTGATTTTCTACAGACTTAAGATGTAGAACGTTCTAAACTCTTAGATTAAAAGCTATTTGCTACATTCTTCCTTTTAGTTCCACTTCCAGAAAGGTTCTGTTGAGAGGGTGAATATCTGAAAAGAGCTCTGCAAATTGCTTGCATAAAGCTAAGCAAACAGCTGCACTGTAAAAACATTCCTCAGGAATTTCACTGACATGATCTGAAAGAGATGGCACAGAAAAGAGCAAGTGGATTTTCCATTATTACAATGCATTTACTATATTCTGATGGACTGGTGTGATAAGGAAAGGAGGCACAAATCAATTTGGATTTTACATTCCATTTATTTGCATATACATCAGAGTGTGTTGGGGCTTTGTGTGCAATCTGTGAGCTGTCATCAGCACAATAAAGCTGCTTGTATCACTTGCACCACCACAACCAATTTTATATATCTTTGCATCTGGGAATCAGAAGAGAATTCTTGGTTGAAGATTGCTAGGCTTGAATCAAGATCCACTAAAGCCTTTTTTTCCTAATCTGCCAGAATGAAATGGCTTAAAGCAGGCAGAATTCTTCCCATATAACTTCTCTCCTTAATGCAGAGATGAAGTAAATATACTGCATCAGAGCAGAATAAATTTTACAGTATTCCAGGCTTGCCTGCCACTCTAGTTATGCTTTGTTTTACTCTCTGGGAAGCAAAGCAATGCAGAATCTCTCGTTTTTCCAGTGAGGGATCTGGCAGCCATCTGCACGGTTCCAGAGCACAATGTGACTCATCCACGAGAGATACATAATTCAGGAGATGTTCCAGGCTTGTTTCATTCTCTGGTAGAAGAGGTGAAATGTGGGAGTGCATTTTTTTAATTTTGATTTTAATTCATAAGTTCATGTTTGTAGTGGTTTGAAAGCAAAACAAGTGAGAGGCTCCAAGTCAGAAATACAATTGAATAAGAAGAAAGGAAAAAAAAAAAGTGAAATAAAATAAAATAAATGCAGTAATACAAAAGACCACTGACAGAGTCAGAATACAACCTGAGCAGAGTGATGGAAGCAGTCCAGGTGAGGTGGTCTTCCTGAAGCAGTGATCCTGTAGAAAGGTCTGGTAGTTCTGGTCCTCTGGGAATCCAGTGGGTAAGGGCTGCTTGTACTGTCCCAAATCCCAGATTATATCCAGGTGAGAATGCTTGGTTCCTCCCCCTGGGCGGGGCATCTCACAATGGGATGATGAGTCATACAGGGGGTCCTTGATGGCCCCTTAAAGAGAGATAGCTCCCAGAGGGAGTTATCTATGAGTCATGCAGCAAGGCATTTGATGGGCCATTAACAGAAGACACCCCAGAGGGAGAGGGGTCTGGGAAGACACTGCTCCAACAATTGGATTCATCAGTTCAGGAAGATGGTGATAGAATACTTTGCGCACATCCTATACTACAACCCAGGACAATGTTCCTCTGTAAAATGGTTTGTTCCATGTACCCTTTCTGTTACCTCCTTTTGGTTTCTCCCTGTCTTCTCCCCAGTGACAGTTTTATGATTGGTCCTGGTTTTCCCTAAGTTTTCCCCCCCAGAGACAGTTATCTGCCCATCACCTGGCAAGTAACCCCCTGTTCCTGTCCATCACTTTGGGGGTCTCTCCCTGCTTCTGGAAAATTCTAGGAAAGGCGTCGAGTGATTGGACAGAATCCTGATTGTCACCTTCTACTGTTCATTGTATGGTTATTATATATGTCTATTATGTTATGAGCCACTTCCCCATTGTACCTTATTGGTCCCTAGTTGAACCCCCCCCCGTGTTACGTCTCCCTTTAAAAGGTCCTCCCCAGGGTCAGTCTTGGTCTCTTCAGAGGCTGATGTCCCAGGTGAGGGCTCCACGCTGGAGTTCCAATAAACTCGTTGTGACCCAACCTCTCGAGCGTCCCTCCTTCATCCTCCTGCCTTCGTCTTGCTGATGCTCCTGACCAGCCAAGACCCACCAGTATTTGTAGTAACACGAGTTTCAGGTTTTTGAATTTGTATTGTATTTGTTATAAGTCTGTACTTGATATATCCCTTTCACCCCCCCCCATTCTGACCCCTGTGGTTCTTCCTGATGTGACCCCTCCCCCTTCCATTCCCCATTGGGTTGGTGTTTCCCGGCCCAGCCCCCAAGCTGGGAAAAAGGGGACACACCACGCCCACTCTCTCTCTCTCCTCACCCTCTCCATGCTACCAGCATGGTGAGAAGGGGCTCCAGCAAGGCCCCTTCCACATGGCTGCACTGAATAAACATCCTTATTAACCCAAGAGAGAGCACGATTACTTCTTCCAAGCCTGACCCATGCAGCAGCTGCTGAGCTGACGGACCCACATGAGATGTTTCTGTGGTCTGGAGGGATTCACTGCTAGCCAGTAGCAGCCCCCACCACAAGAGAAACCTCAACAAAATGGCGCCCAGACGTTCAGCAGATCTCAGCAAAGAACCTCAGAAGAGCGAACATGCCCCAGAGAGGACAAGTGAGCTCCGGAGGTGCCCAGCTAAGCGTGTGAGCAAAGCAGCCAGCGTGAGCTCTGCTGAAGGCAGGCTCCACGTCACAGAGAACTCTGAAAATCCCACAGAAGGACTCAGAAGAAATTTCTCTTTGGTTGTTTTGTTGCTGTTGGCCACCCTCTCCAGCAGAAGAAAGGGTAGCTTTCCAGAGCACCAGGAAAGTCCTTTCAGGAGGCTTGGATCTTTACAGCACCATGAGTTTCCTTTTCTATGCCCTGGATGGTAAGTTTTAACCACTCTTTGGTTGTTCCTAAGGGAACAGGGCTTTAATGCCCATGGTCTCTTTTCTCTGAGGGAGGAAAGAATTTTGGTTAAATAGACTGCGCAACCGTGTGGGAACCTGCAAGATTTGCGGTTCATTCGGTTAAAAAAAACTATTTCAGTGGCCATTTTGTCTTTCTTCCTTTCTGTCTCTGTCTGTCTGCGAAAACCTCGTGGTTTGGGGTGCTTTTAGGTTTTGCGCACTTGCTTCTTTGTTCTACAGCGCCACCTCGTGGCCCGCGGCAGGCGCGGCCACTCCCCTCCACAGAACACGTGGCAGGAGCGGTGGTGCAGCTGTAACCTTTTTAATTTTCCTACTTTCGTGGTATTGTAAAACCCTGCAGAATGGGTGCGAATTTTTCTGCAGAGCAGAGGAACGTCTTTTATAAAATTAGTGCAGTTTTGCTAAAATCTAGAGTTAAATTTTCTGTGATTGGCTTGAAAAAATTTATTAAGCTGCTTTTCGATTTTTTTCCCTGAGACCAATGTGCATTCATGTGAAGATTTAAATTTCTGGAATGCAGTGAGTGAAAAATTTAATGATTTGGCCCAAAAAGGATATTTTAAAGTTGCAAAATATACTAATTATCCTTTCCAAATGCTAGCAATCCTAAAGCATCAGGAAAAAAAACAGAAAAACCAGTCACACAGAAAAGCTGCTTTGTTCCAGAGCTCCACCCCTTTCTTTTCCCATTCAAATGTCTTATCAGAGACCGAGAAGGGTCTTTCCCTGCCCCCAACCCTGGTGGACCGATGAGCCACCGTGGTGGTGGGGGAGGAACGCCTTTTCTCGGACCCCAGCTCTGAGCAAGAATTTGTCCTTTCTTTCCCGGGAGAGATTGGCCGCTCTTCCCGGAGTCTCCACTGTTGCCATGGCCAAGCAGCAGTGGAAAACCCACCCCGAACTCCCCCTGTGTGGAAAAAAATCCTAGTTTGTCCTGTTGTTTGTGCTTGTTGTGAAAAAACGGGGAATCAAGGTCTGTCTGACTTCCCCCCAGTGCCTGCACGGCTCCGAGGCTTGCCTCGGTCCAAGGAGGAGGTGAGCGCGAGGAGCCCCAGTGGCGGGAGCGGGGAGACACCGTCCCATTTCAGCCAGCGTTGGCCGAGGGCTGGAAGTGGCGGGCGGGAGCCAGCATAGGCGGACGCGTGCCGCCGCTGTTTTTCCTCCCAAGACAGCCCCTCACCCTCCCAGAGGCAAGGAAGGGGCAGCTCACAGCGGTGCCAGCGAACCCTGAGTTTCACAAGCAGCGCGGGCAGCACAAGCAGCCCAACCGGCAGCCCGGTGTGGCGGACTCTCCCACAGCGCAGAAAATCGCGTTTTTCCCCCCCCAGGGGCGGCTTTGGCCCCCCCGGTTCTGCCCCTCGGAGTGGGGAGTTGTCTTTCTCCGATCAGGAGCGGCGGGGTCGGGGTCGCCGCTCCCCGCTCTGCTCCAGGCGCAGCAGCGGGCTCTGCGGCAGAGAGGAGTCGGTTTCGCTATCTAGCAAGAAGTCTCCCTCTCCGGAGTGGCGGCGAGTCCCTGCCCAGGAGCTCCGCCGCTCGCGGGAGCGGATGGGTCTCCCCCGGTCACCACAGGGCGAGCGGGCCGCGCACGGACGCTTGAGTCCCTCCCGCGGTTTCCGAACCTCATCTCCGCAGAGCCGCGAGGGGGAGGCGCGGTCCCCTGCTCCCATCCCATGCGGTTTCGGGCTGGAGCGACCCCGCTCCCCGGCGGAGCACCGCGGGTTTGCCCGGAGCGGGCAAGAAAGGCACTCTCCGCCTGCATTTGAAAGACGTGCCTAGAGGTGCAGGCGGGGTGAGCAGCACCGCGTGGCTTTCTCCCCCTGCGGCAGCCCGGCGCCACCCCACGGGAGCCTGTCTCCATCTCCGCAGAGCCCCGGGGGAGAGACGCGGTTCCCTGCGCCCGACTCCAGCGAGTTCAAGCTGGAGCGGTCCCGTTCCCTCGCGGAACGGAAGAGAGAGCACGATTCCTTCTTCCAAGCCTGACCCACGCAGCAGCTGCTGAGCTGATGGACCCACACGAGATGTTTCTGTGGTCTGGAGGGATTCACTGCTAGCTGGTAGCAGCCCCCACCACAAGATAAACCTCAACAAGTATTGGCATCGGTGCCGGGGCTAGCCAGGCTTGAAAATACAGCACCATGCCAGTGAAAAGCTGTGTCAGCACCAGGGGCTGCTCAGTGGATTGAGCTCTCTGTAAAGGGATATTTTAGCAGGGATGTGGATCCCAACAGTGCCAGGGGACTGCAGTCCAGCAGGGCTCAGCTCCAGGGGGTATCAAGGTTGCTTAAAGAATTGTCATCTTTTGCTGTAAGCTGTTCCTAGAGCACTCTTTGCCATCTCTGTGTTTGCGGTGTAAGTGTCCTGAGAGTTTTGGGGTGTTTTATGGTGTTTGTGGAGTCAAGATTCATCACTAACACTGCAGATGACTGAAAATTTAAAACAAAATTTCAGAGGTAAACAGTGATAAGAATTATACTGTCTGTTCCTAGGCACTCTTTTAGGTTTCTCAACAGGATGAAATGCAGAGTGGAGTGACTGTGCTCCAAAAGTATGGGTTATTCACCCATGGTAAAAGGTGTAGCTAATTCAAAAGAGCCACAGAAGGGAATTCTGGAAAGCTTCCACTTGGGGCATGAGAGAGGTAGGGGCAGGGAATATTGTCACTAAGATAACTGCTGGAGCTTCCAGAAGTAGCTTTAGCCTTTAGCTACCCACCATGACTCCCAGGACTGCAGCAGAGGTGAGGTAGCTGTAATTATTGTGCTGTTGTCAGCCCATAGTCTCATAATTCCTATTTTAAACCCACATTTCATGTTCCAACTACCGAGAACATAATTTTCTGACTCTCATCAGCTCACAAATCATCTACAGCAGAAGAACCTTCCCTTAAATCCCACCATGGCAATACTCTGAAATATCCCTGGGTGACTGATTTTGTCAAGTCTAATCATCTTGGATAAGGCAGCTGAGATTTCAATTTGCTCAGGCATGAGCACTCACTACTCCAAACACTGTTTATAAGGGCATTGTGTTGACTGCAAAGGCTTGGTGATTGAATCACCTTTTTCAACACAATTTCCAACTTTGCTGGGGAGACTCCTGTTGCAGTGCATGATTAAGCCTTTCAAAGTTTTATATGTAATTTATTTATTCTGTACTTGGTATGTCCCTTCCCGAATCCTCTTACCCATCCCCTGATCCCCTTGGTATCTCCCAGAGGGGAGCCCCTTGTCAGTCACCCTGGAAACTTGAAGAGAGATCATCTCCCATTTGGCCTGGTGCTCAAGCACCTTCCCTCTTCAATTGTCCTGCTAAGTGTCCCACTCTAGAACCTCCCAACCCCTTCCCATCCATTGGCCCAAATTCTCCTGTGGCCTCAGGCTATGTCCTGGGGTACATAAGGGAGAAGGACAGGCTGAGCCTTGCTTTTTGCACGTGGAGCTGCAACAATAAACACCTTTCAAACCCACTGCAGAAGCCCGCTCTTCACTCCAAAGCCTCACCCACGCTTCCAGCTAGCAGATCTGAGGAAGCCACAAACTACCGCAGTTGGTCTGGGGTAAGCAGTCTGCCAGTAGCTGCCCCCCAGAAGGAAACCGCTGCAGACTCCCTAATCAGTGACCCATATAATTACTTTTCCACGTAGATTGAATTTAAGAACTGTTCATTAATGCTCCAAACATACAGATATCAGTGTTTAAATACCCACAATCATAAATATTGCCAGGAGAAAAATTTCCCAATAGGTTTTGGTTGGATATAGTGGTCCAAAAGATTCAGAAATACAAAGACATTATAAGTTAGAAGACTCCCCTGGAACAGAGAGGAAAAATTGGTGGGGCTTGTTATAGGGCTTGATTTCTACTGGGGACTTAGGGGTGATGACAAATGAGTAACACCCAAATATGTGCTCTGATCACTGGAATGTTGGTTGTTCTTGCTTCAGCGTTTTCCAAGGAAAGGAAAATTTTGTAACCTATAGAAAGTAGAATACTAAAATGATTCCGGGACAAAAATATACAGACACAAGAAAGTCAACGACAAAAAAAATCTAAAGCCTCCAAGTCTTTTTTTTTTTTTTTTTTTTCCTCCTTGGACAGATAATTTCAATTTCAGCTCCGTTTGCTGAGCCCTGGAGACAGAATGGTCAATGTGAGAGGCCAAAGTGTAAGAGCCTGAACAAGAGATACGGGACTCCAGGTGGCTCTTTAAAGGTGCTGTTTATTTCATCGATTGAAGTTACAGCAGCCATGGGTCGTGGGTGCCAGAGCCAAGCCTATAGCTGTCAGCATCAGCTTATAGGCAAAACCTGAAGCCAAGTTAGTTTTGGTTACAATGCATTATATAGTTTTCTTTACCGAGCATCTCAATACATAAAAAACAATCAGCATCATACACAATACCTTTACATTTACTTATAGCCTATCACAACTACTATCATTACCATACTATGTTACAGTTTAAGCTTAAAGTTGTTTTTCTGTTTTCTTGCAGTGGAAAATTCTTAGACCTTTTTTTCTACTTGGTAAAAACATGGTTTTTGTTTGCCTATAGTATCTTGCTTTTTTTGAGACCTCTTTCTGCTTGGTAGAAATATCTTCTTTGTGGTCAACATATCCTTTACTCTAGCCATAAAACCTTTTCCAACTCGACTTAACCTTTGCCTTCTTAGTTGTCCAGTAATAACTGGCTCAGCAATCTTTCATTTAGACATCTTTTATTCTTCTATATCAAAACTTGCTTCTATCTCTATTCTGCTTTCAGGTTTCACATTCAGAGAGCCTTCTGCTAAACCTACATATCTGTGAAACTTTCCTGTCAAATGTTCATCTTTTCCAACACCAAAGTGACAGGCCACAGCACTCTGCCTTTCATTTTAGGTCACTGCTTTTGAAAAACCAAACACATTCTTATGTTGATAGGAAATAACATAAAAATGGTAAAAGCTTTAAGAGAGATGTGTCTCTTATGTATTTTTTCCTAACTTAGAATCTCAGTAAAAGAAAGAGCAACTACACAAAACAACTGTAAACTTCTCAGCACTGCTAAAACACCTGATGATTACATTTGTACATTTTTATCACCCAAATAGCTCATTCACCCCTGGGGCCTGTATTCATTTTTATCTGTACCTAAATAAGATTTTAATTTGAGAAATAAAAGCCTCTACCTTGGACTGCTCATGCTGTGCAAGATTATCAGCTGCTAATCTTTTTTTTTTTTTTTTGTTAATGCAATGGGAGCCTCACTCCATATATTCCTCAATGCTCAGTCTGAGACCATTTGTACATTTGATGTGGTCTCCAGATTAAATGATGAGACTTCCAGCACTCCAAATGTTCTAATATTCCTCACAGGAATTGAAACCAAGCACACAGAAAGCACACTCCCAAGGGATAAAAACACATTAACTCTTGTTGGTGTGCGTGTCTCTCTGGTCAGCCCGGTGTTCGGCTAGACCTCCCAGCAGCTCTGACACGCCACAACAGGACCGATTTGTGAGTCTTGGCTCAGCAGCACCTTGACTCTCGCTGTCACGGCCGTGGTGTAAATGAAAGAGGGACCTCTCGGAGGTTCGGGGGGGACAGAGGTTTATTGTAGTCACAGGGGAACCCCTTACCTCCTGCCCAATGCCTCAGGAGAGACCTCGGACAAAGGCTACAGGGGGGTTTTGTCCAGGACAGGCTCAAGGGGTGGGTACAAACTACAAACCAATAAAACAAAGCAAAGCAACAAATGCCAACTGAATTACCTAACTACTAACAAATCAAGGTAATTTGGGGAGGGGTCTCGGGGGAATCTACCAACTGCTGTCCAAATCTCCTCGAAAGATCTGGACCTTGGAGATAGTGACTCAGTGATGGACAGGGGAAGAGGGAGAGGATGGGCAGGGAGCATCATGGGGAAAGGACCAATAGGAAACAGTCTCTGGGCAATGACCAGAGCAGCATAGCAACCCTTATCAACTTGTGATAAGAGAAAATTCCAAGACAAGAGGCCCTTATGGGGTAACTAGAACTATACTAACTTATAACAAAACCTTTTTTTAAAACATGGAAATCTTGCAAACCCACAAACTCTGGTCACAAAAAGCAGTGGAGAAAGGAGTGTGTAGCCAAGCTGATGAACTGCACCTTCAAATTCTCCACGAGCTCAGGGATGTCATGAGTACATGCTAAAAAAAACCCAAGCACCTGCCTGACACAGGTTGAAGCTTGAGAAGCTTCAGCAGAACCATTACTTAAGCTTATTGGCTTGGTCTTCCAGCTTTTATGTGTACAAAGTAATAATGCAATGCCATCAAGTGCACTTCTAATATGCCTTGCAATTATGGAACCAAGCACTAATTATGCTGTTATTGCTCATTTTTCTGATGAGAATTTCACTTTTTTTTTCCTTCTTAGTTCATTGGAATAGGAAACCTCACAGAAAACTATGGTTGTAAATTTTAATTGCTGAGCCTTAATCACAAAAAATAGAGAGAGAGGGAATTAGTCAAATACAGAGGAGCAAAAAAAAATTACTTATATCTGTGCAGTTTGCCATAGTGACACCTGGGACTGTCAAGACTGGCAGTTGAGACTCTACAGGATGAAACTTTGAAAAATGTGTACATTCTTTAACTTGAGCTAAACTGAACAAATTTTCTGTATTTTCAATTCTCAGTGCTGAAGTCTTTGCAGCAGCTTGTAAGAGAATAATCCTCTCCACCTCAACCAGGTTAAAACTTTAATGGTGAAAATTCTCACTCCTTTAATTTAATGGATAATATAAAAATATCAGAATCAGTCCCATAAAGAATCAGTCCCAACTATCAAACATGGGTTTTACCAGATAATAATGGCCTTAATTTGACATTCAAAATGGGAAGTAACCGAGATATTTTGTTATTCATAAAAGAAAGCATATTTATACATGAAATTGTTCCATTTGCCAGTGTTAATTCAATTGATAACAGTTTTTAAAAACATTTTCATTTTTTCCTATTTTTTAATTTACTGAGCTGCCTTCTGTGAGCACCAAAACCTGAATTTAATTGGAGTTACAGAAATGTGGGTCTGCACCCAGTATTTCTGGGCAGCATGTCACTTCATCCTTGTCTCTTCATCCTTTCTCTTTGTTATATTCTAGACTATACCAAAATTAATTTTAGAACCATGCACAATATTAAGCAATATTTTTAAGCCCTAATATTAACAAGAGTAACTTAATTTCATTTTTTCACATCTTCTAAAAATGCCAGAGAAATTTTAATTTTAAGTGCATTTCCTGCAAACTATCAATTTACTTTTCTCACAAGGATGTTTTCTAGGAGCAATCTCCTTGGTCCAGTTGAGAATTTCCTGTTTCCAAGGAATTCTTTAATTTGGAGCAGATTGCAAACTTCAAGAGGAAAAAAATCCAACAACAAAAACCTAGGAAGAAACTCCATGGTAAAGATAAGGAGGAACCAATAAAACAGAGCCAAAAAGGTAAAGTCAAGCATTACAGAGATCACTGAAGTTGCTATGAGAGAGAAGTTCTCCAGATGTTTGCACAGAAGGCAGTGCAGATGTTTTAGATGTATTTGGATGTATTTTCTGCTCCTTCAAGAAGAGCAATCCAGCGTTTCCCCGTTGCCCAGGAGTGCTGCTCCATGAGCAGAGCTCCTAGCTCAGGATACCAACATCACTGAGGCTTCCTCACTTCCTCACTTCCTCACTTCCTCACTTCCTCACTTCCTCACGTCACTCCCTGAGGCTTCCTTCCCTCTCCCCACACAGCACATCACCTTCAGAATTTCCAGCCATTAACTCACTCATCAAACCTCCTGTCAAGCCTCATAAGTATCACTAGAAGCAAACTGCTTCCTTAGTACTCATTCAACCTTTATTGCATCAACTGGGTGGGTTCTTTTTTTCCCCCTTTTCTTTAATGACCTGAATTTGGAGACACAGAAAGTCTCGCTATTGTAGCAGACTTTATTTTGCAAATACATTTTTTAGGTAAGGTGTGATTAACAGCTGGAACAGTTCTACATAAAACTACTAAAAATTTGCAAACTAATATTATTATTATAACCACAATATTCAGGGCAAAAAAGTTTTAAAAAATTATTTTAGTTTAATTGCCTCACAAAATGCCTTGGGTTTTTTTGGTTTTTTTTTAATGTTCTAATACTCTAAAAGAAAAATAAAAAAAGACTTATGCATCTAAATGTTTTTCACTACTAAAATCATAAAGTGTTATGTTGGTTTTATTAGTAGAATCACAGAATGGGTTGGAAGGGACTTTAAAATTCATCCCATTCCACCCCCTGCCATGGGCAGGGACACCTTTCACTATCCCAGGCTGCTCCAAATCCCATCCAACCTGGCCTTGGACACTTCCAGGGATCCAGGGGCAGCCACAGCTTCTCTGGGCACCCTGTGCCAGGGCCTCACCATCCAGTGAAGCTTGGACCCTTTCAAAGATTAGAAAATACGACATTTCCATTAAATTTCTTTTTATTATCTTCCAGTACATAAATAAAAGGGATATTTACTACTTCCTTGTCCTGTCAAACATTCTAGATGTGAAAAATAAATACAAGAAGGACAACCTGGGAGGTCAGAGATGAGACAACAGCACTTGTTGGTGAAGCCTGAGATGCAAATCTTTATCTGGCCTGCTGCTGTGTAGGTTTCTCCTGTGTATCTGGAATACTTTACTCTTCCTTACTGTATTTTCTATACATATATTCATTACAACTACTACAGTCACTGAGGCTGAAGTCTTGTGTCCCTTGCAGACACTGCAATCTATTATATACAATCTTTTGTAATGCTTAAAGTTTACTCATGAGACAAACGCTTGATGTGAACCCTAAAATGAAATCTATTTCCAGCTGCTCGTACGAGGGATGAATTGAAATCTAGATATACTAAAGTGCAGCTGAAGTTTGCTAGCCAAAATGATCAAAGATTTTTTTTTATTCATTCCTAGATAACTTTCCTGATATTTCTAACTCAGCTCAGCACAAATTTTTTTCCTTTAGCCCATAAGAGTTCTGTATAATAATAAAAAATACATTATTAAGATTGGAGTAGGATCTACTTCAAGCTTTTATTTAACTTTCTGCATTTCTTCTGCTTCTTCATTGCACAAATTTAAGAGTAAGCCAAAAGCTTAGTTTCAAAGTTATTAGTCCCATAATTCTACATCCCAGCATGACAGAAATCACACAAAGATCAGAAGAAAACCTCAAAAGAACTGATCTGAAGGAACAGAGGTTCCCAACCTGGCAGTATTTTACATTACAAGACAGGACATTAATAATATGCCACAGGTGAAGGGGAGAAGGAGAATTCAGGTTGGAGTGTTAATCACATAATTTCCACAATAGATCAGGCAACCTCAGCCACCTTCAGCTGGGCTTCTGCAGCCAGGAGAGGTCAAGGATTTCAGTTCTTAAAAACAGTGAAACACCCAGCAAACACTGCTTTTTCCTTCTCTGCATGGGAAATCACAACTGAAAGGGTGAAAGAATTCTTATGGATAACCAGGACATTGTGAAAATACCAAATTGTATCAAATATTTCCCCTTCTCTTTTCTCCCACAGCCAACACAATTTCAAATTAAGGCCTTTGCATCTAAGAATAAATTTCCTTGAGCTACAAGTTATTAGAATAATACAATCTGCCCTGTCCTTCGTCTTTGAAGGGATCCAGAGAAGGTCTGAAAACCTTTTGGAATGTCATTGTTGTAAACCAGGCCACAAAAGGGCACCTTCCACACATGGAAACTGATTCCACTACATATGGGGGTGTGACACATTTCTTTTTAACTGAGAGGGGCAAGACTTTGAGAACTGGGTTTAGTTTTGTCACTATGGTATAGAATATAAATGAGATATTCTATATATTCTTGTATAGAATGCCAGGTCTCTTCAGGGGTCACTCCTGAGCCTCTGGGGTAAGGCAACCACACATACCTCACCTCCTGTCTAAGCTCTGCCAAAAACCATCATCTCAATCCTCCTTTGACTGTGCTGCAGCCCTCCTACCTGGAGGACAGGGATAACATTAACTAATGCACTATATAAATGCCATATTACCAAATTACTACATCAAAATCTCAAAATCAAATAAAACTCGTCTCATGGCTAATAATTTTCTTATCACTGCTTTTAGCCTGATAATTAAAGCCTGCTGGATCATAATGGGAAATGTTCTATCTCCCTTCTAAACATGGAGTTTTAGCTTCTACTAATTTCCAGGTATTTATACTGCATTTACAAAAAGGGAAAAATCAAACAAACAAACAAAAAACCCCCATGCAATAGGTGCCTGGGCTTCAACAGACCACAGTCAAATTTCAAACTCCATTAATCTCAGCACAATTTCTACCTACTTTAATTCAAAATTATTTTATTGGGTCAGTGGAATTCCAGCCATTTACATCAACTGTAAAATGCTGGGGGACAAAACTGGAGAAGAGCCATGAAGACCTTCAGGCCAGGAGCTGGACTTTGATGATCTTGTGGGTCCCTTCCAGCTCAGGATATTCTAAATAAGCAGACACAGTAAGTCAAACGCGTTACATGGACTCACTGCATTTTGATGGGAAGGAGTTTAAATTCAGTTATTTTATCATTCTTACTCTTTACTGGAGTAAAATAATGTGATGGATCACGTTAGAAATTGTTGGACTAAAAAAATCTAAATTGGAGTAATCCCTTTCCATCACCTTTATTCTAACATGGTGCATGGAGGATCAACACAACATGGAATGCTGGGTATAAAAAGGGGGGCATATGTAAAACAGTTCTTCCATCAAAATAAGCAAGTGCTGTTGTTTTGCTGAACAACTCCAGCAGTCATGGTGGCTTTTCCTGTTATCTGATGCCATAGCAACAATAATCCATTTTAAAACTCATAGTAAGGTAATATATTATCATAACAGCTGTGTTAGACTGCCTCTCCTTTGGTCTTGACATTACACAACAATGTTAAGATGTTTTTTAACCAAGTTTTCAAGTTGAAAATAACACGGTGTCAAAATATTTTCTCCCAACCAATCAGTACTATTGAAAAACATCACTGAGCTTTGCATTTCCATGACAACTCATCTCAAATGTTACAAAGCTGCATCAAATTTTCTTAAAAAGAAGGGTTCTTACAAGAAAAATTGATTCATGTAACCTACTATACCTTAAAAACCTACATATGTTTTGTATGTTCATGACAAAACTGTATTGGTGATGTTTAGGTTTTCCAGATTTACATTTCTGGTAGGAACTTTTCATAAATGGCAGGGGCAACTTCTCTGTTTTAATAAAATGTAGATTCAGCTATGAATTGTTGATTACAAAATAGATGCAAAAAATACAAACACAAGAATGTGAAAATTGAGAAATTATTTCCACCAAACAGAGCAGGGGCAATTTTGGTCTGAACTGACAGCTATACAATAAAAATGGAAAAAACCCCCAAAACAAACCTATAGTTTCCCTGTATTTTTCCCCTAGGGAATCACCATCAACAGCTGAGAAACTCAAAATGCTTGCTTCTTCTAAAGATAGCTCATCATGTTATCCCAATGATTTGTGTTTAAGGAAAATAAACCCTTTAATATACTGGCAGAGATGTCTCATCAAACACAGTCTGCTATGGGATTAACAATTTATTATCAAATCTAAAATCACTCAGATTAGTGACACAGTGTGATTAGTGTGACACAGTGTGGAATAAACATCACAAAGTATTATAAACCTACAAGTAAATTTCATTTGTAGTGGATTTTCAGATAACCAATTAAAATTTACAATCCATTTACGATGGATTACTGTGTACTTTAAGGAGGATTTTCATTAACAGTTGGATAGGGGGAAAAAGTATTGGCTTTCCAGTACTATTTCACCTACCTTGTTATTGCAAACTCATAAAGAACAGAGTAAAATGATAATAACAATGCTTAAATTAGGTATCCTTTGACAATTAACTCAAACTTCTAATAGAGCAGTACTACCCTTTTCCAGTAACTCTGCATGGTCAGGGACTGTGGGAAGTGCAAAAGGAATCAGAAAAACCTGTACAGAATGAAATGGAAAGTCAAGGATTTAGAATAATGATTAACTTTTATATGGTTATAGAATATTCTTCTAACTCACCTTTCCACGGATGTGACTTTCTTTGGAAAAAAAAGAATTTTTATGTCTCTAACAAATGGGTTCAAAGTTGGACACAATCTCAGTTTTAATTGGTTAACATAACCCAAGCTGGTACTTTATTACAATATGGAGATCAAATCAAAAATAGATGTCAGAGTTGCTACATATTTGATTCTTTATTAATAGACTTTATTATATCTGTCATTTTTGTGATCTCCACTATAAACATTAAAGAAGAGTATTTTTCATTACTAAAATAGAATGAGAAAACCCTGAATTTGTGAGCTTTATCCAGAGGTTCATTTCATGAGTGGTATTGCTTTGGGTACAGCAATCAATCTTTCAGAGAGTGCCTCTAGAAAGTGATGGTTACATTTCACTCTGGCTAGGGAGGAAACTCTGGGGAAGACTGCTGAAAACCCTGCTAACTATCCCAAATGATTTCTGTGTAACTCATTAAATGAAGACAGATTCCCAAACCCTCACATTTTCAAGTGATTTGTCTGCCTGGTTGACAAGCTCCAGGGAAAGACAATTCTATGGCACAGATCATGATTCCACGAAGCCTGCTGTGATCAATCTAAATAAAGTATGAAATATAAAATGCTTCTCTGCATTGATTTCACTACATCTGGCAATAATGGTTCCAGCCTCCTTGATTGACTCTTAAAATTACAGCCCACATTTTTCAGAGTGACACATCCATACCATCACATGAGTTCTGGCACAAAGCATTTGTTATTAAGCATCTTTCAGAAAGCGATGTTAAACCTTCATAAAAAATGACCAGATAAGATATATTCAGGTTCTGTCTGGGTGACAGAAAATAGCAACAACCCCCACAGAGAATGAGGAATTCTGAGGAAATGACATTGTTTTCCAGGGATAAAAGGAAGAATGTGCTATTGTACCTTGGCCTGATATTAACTTGACTGCTGAACTGGCCTCTGACAGATGAGCACCAGGTACTCGCTCTTGGCAAAACTCTTGCAAGATTATTAAGAAATGGTATTAATTTCAGAATCAGATTCAGAATCAGAATCCTGCAGGCACAGGAAGGGGTTTTGCCCTCCAGCATCAGCAGGCAGGGGTGCTTTAAAAGAGGCCTTTAGGGAGCATGGCGACCCAGAGTGCAGTGAACAGGAGCGGGCAAACAGGGGCGTGGCATGGCTATAAGGGCACAGCAGTTTGCGAGGCAGTTCACGTAGGCAGGGCAAGCAGGTAGGGCTGAAGATTTTTTCTTTTCGTTTGCAGTTCTGTTGGTTAGTTTTCGGTTTTTTTCTTAGTAATGGTTTGTACACTATCCAAAACTGCAGTTAGTGAAAGTGTATGTAGCCAGGTAGAATCCTCCAAGAAGGATGTGTCTGTCCAGACCCATTCCTGTGAGGTGTGTTTATCAGTGGCATCGGGGGAGTTGCAGAAGTCTGCATGCAGTGTGAACAAGTGAACGATCGCTTTGTTGGTGGTTGAGCTTAGGGAGGAAGTTGATAGACTAAGGAGTATTAGGGAAAGTGAAAGGGAAATAGATTGGTGGAGCTCTGCCCTTCCATTTTTAAGAGAGGCCCACCAAGAGTCAGAGGACCCTCATGCCTCCCACTGTCAGGCAATAGGAGGACACCTGGTGGATGAAGGGGAGTGGAAATGGGTTCCTACTTGGGTAGGTAATGGAAATTTCCCCCAACCACCATCACCTACCCAGGTGCCACTTCACAATAGGTATGAGGCCCTAGATCTAGAGGGTCAGTTAGATGATGTAGAAGAGATTGATCTGCCCACTGAGCCTCCCAGTTATGCCTCATCAGTCAGACAGATTACTACTTCTAACATTAAAAAGAAAAGAAGAGTAGTCGTCATGGGTGACTCCCTTCTGAAGGGAACAGACAGCCCCATATGTCAACCAGACCCAACCCACAGGGAGGTCTGCTGCCTCCCTGGGGCTCAGATAGGGGATATTACTGAGAGACTTCCTGGGCTGATTCAGCCCTCTGATTATTACCCACTGCTGATACTCCAAGCTGGCAGTGATGAGATTGAAAAGAGAAGTGCTAAGGCAATAAAAAGGGGCTTTAGGGCATTGGGTCGAGTGGTTGATAGGGCAGGAGTACAGGTGGTGTTCTGTTCAATCCCTTTTGTGGCGGAAAAGTATGATGAAAGGAATTGGAGAACTCACACTATCAAGTGGCTCAAGGGTTGGTGTCATCAGCAGAATTTTGGGTTCTTTGATTATGAGGCAGCTTTTTCAGCGCCTGGCCTGTTGGAACCAGATGGGTTTCATTTTTTTGAAAAGGGTAGTAGGTTGTTAGTTTACGAACTGGCAGAACTCACTGAGAAGGATTTAAACTAGGTTTGAAGGGGAAAGGGGATGGACTATTTGGGGGCAGGCCCAAGGGTGATAAACCTAAGTTAGGGATGAAGTCATTACCCAACTGAGGTGCATATATGCTAATGCACGCAGCATGGGTAATAAGCAGGAAGAGCTTGAAGCCTTGGTGCAACAGCAGAACTATGACCTAGTTGCTATCACAGAAACGTGGTGGGATGTTGGAATCCTGGAAGCTGAAAATTTCAGGCTTTCTGAGCTGAGAGGTTCTGACCCTTGGGCAGGCACCGCATTTGACTTGAGGCCTTGGAACAGGCTTCCGAGATTGTGTGATAGCATAGGGGTTGTGGGTGTGTAGTTGTAGGGGTGTTGTGTGATCTCATGGGGTGAAAACTTAGGTTCAGGGTTTTTGGTATATAGTAATGTGTATGGGCCAAGATGGAGGATTCAGGGTGTTGTCCGAGTTCTTCTTCTTCACCTTCTTCTTCCATCTTCTTCACAGATCCGTGTGGCTTTCTCTAATTGGGTGAAAGATGCCTGCAGTGTGAGTCATTCAGGAACAAAAGGGGCGGAACTTCCTGAGTTGCTGAGTGGCCCATTATAAAAAGAGGAGGCAGGTGTGGTGATTGCAGTGTGAGTCATTCAGGAACAAAAGGGGCGGAACTTCCTGAGTTGCTGAGTGACCCATTATAAGAGGTCTCTAGGGAGTGTGGCGACCCAGAGCACAGCAAACAGGAGCGGGCAAACAGGGGCGTGGCCGGTCTCTGGGGCATGGCCAAGGCAGTTTGCGAGGCAGTTCGTGCAGGCAGGGCAAGCAGGCAGGGTTGCTAGTTCTCTTGCTGGTAAGGAGCACTGTGCGTTGTGTTGTTTGAGGTGTTTCTACTGGCCAGTTGGTCTTGGGGTTTCTGTTAGTAATGGTGTCAACACGGTCAAAAACTGTGGTTGATACTAGTGTATGTAACCAAGTGGAGCCCTCCAAAAAGGATGTGTCTGTACAGACCCATTCCTGCCCGGAGTGTTTGAGCTTATCGGTTGTTTCAGGGAATGATGTGAAGGAGGCATGCCTGAGGTGTGAGCAAGTGAATGACCTCCTTTCACTGGTGGCCGAGCTTAGGGAGGAAGTTGAACGATTAAGGAGTATCAGGGAAAGTGAAAAGGAAATAGACTGGTGGAGTTCAGCCCTTCTATCTTTAAGGGAGACCCATCTAGACTCAGAGGACCCATATGCCTCTCACTCTCAGGCAATAGAAGAGCACCTAGTAGATGAAGGGGAGTGGAAAAGGGTCCCTGCTCGGGCAGGTAATAATAAAAACTCCCCCCAACCCCCATTCCTTAGCCAGGTGCCACTTCAGAATAGGTATGAGGCCCTGGATCTAGAGAACCAGCCAGATGATTTAGATGATTTAGAGGGAAATTATCTGCCCAAGGAGCCTCCCAATTTGAATTCATCTGTAAGACAGATCTCCACCTCTAACATCAAGAAGAAAAGAAGGGTAATTGTAGTAGGTGACTCCCTTCTGAAGGGCAGAGAGGGCCCCATATGTTGCCCGGACCCATCCCACAGGGAAGTCTGCTGCCTTCCTATGGCCTGGATAAAGGATATTACTAAGAGACTTCCTGGGCTGATTCAGCCCACTGATTATTACCCACTGCTGGTACTCCAGGCTGGCAATGATGAGCTTGAAAAGAGGAGTGTCAAGGCAATTAAAAGGGACTTTAGGGCATTGGGTCGTGTGGTTGATAAGACAGGAACCCAGGTAGTGTTCTGCTCAGTCCCTTTGGTGGCGGAGGAGAATGATGGAAGAAATAGGAGAACTCACATCATTAACAGGTGGCTTAAGGGTTGGTGTCATCGACAAAATTTCGGATTCTTTGATCATGGGGCAACTTTTACGGCACCTGCTCTGTTAGAACCAGTTGGGATACATCTCTCTGTTAAGGGTAGAAAGTTCTTAGCTCAGGAGCTGGCCGACCTCGTTGAGAGAGCTTTAGGTTTGAAGGGAGAAGGGGATGCAGCTGGGCTGCCTGGAAGCAGGCCCAAGGGTGCTAAGCCTGAGTTAAGGGTGAAATCAGCAGCCCAGCTGAAGTGCATGTATACCAATGCACATAGCATGGGTAACAAACAGGAAGAGGTGGAGGTCATGGTGCAACAGCATAGCTATGATGTAGTCGCCATCACGGAAACATGGTGGGATGACTCACATAGCTGGAGCACTGCACTTGATGGCTACAAGCTCTTCAGAAGAGACAGGAAAGGGAGAAGAGGTGGAGGGGTGGCCCTTTATATTAGGAAGGCTTTTGATGCCATAGATATTATAACTAGTGATGATGAAGTTGAATGCCTATGGGTAAGAATTAAGGGGAAAGCCAACAAGGCTGACATCCTATTGGGAGTCTGTTATCATCCACCCAACCAGGAGGAAGAGGTGGACAACTTATTCTATAAGCAGCTGGAGAATGTTTCACAATCATCAGCCCTTGTTCTTGTAGGTGACTTCAACCTGCCAGACATCTGCTGGGAACTTAATACAGCAGAAAAGAGACAGTCCAGGAAATTTTTAGAGTGCATGGATGATAACTTTTTGTCGCAGCTGGTAGGTGAGCCCACCAGGGGAGGGACTATGTTGGATCTGTTGTTCACAAATAGAGATGGGCTGGTGGGAGATATGGTGGTTGGAGGACGACTGGGGCATAGTGATCATGAAATGATAGAGTTCTCAATAATTGGTGAAATCACGAGGTACACCAATAAGACTCTTACATTGGACTTCCGGAGGGCAGACTTTGGCCTATTTAAAAGACTTCTTCAGAGAGTTCCTTGGGAAGAAGCCCTTAAAGACAAAGGAGTTCAGGAAAGCTGGGTGTTCGTCAAAACAGAGATTTTGACGGCACAGGAACAGACTGTCCCTGTGTGCCGAAAGAGGAGTCAACGAGGCAAACACCCAGACTGGATAAAAAGAAGGTTTTGGATGAAGTCAGGAATAAAGAGAGGATGTATCATTTTTGGAAGGAGGGTCAGGTCCCTCAGGAAGTATTTAAGGAAGCTGTTAGAGAATGTAGGAAAAAAATTAGGCAGGCCAAAGCTCAGTTTGAACTCAAAATGGCGACTTCTGTAAAAGACAATAAGAAATGTTTCTCCAAATATATTAATGATAAAAGAAAAGGCAAGGCCAACCTTTGCTCCCTATTGGATGAGGGAGGGAACTTAGTAACTGCTGATGAGGAAAAGGCAGAAGTACTTAATGCCTTCTTTGCCTCAGTTTTCAGTGAGAAGACAACTTGCCTTCAGGACAACTGTCCTCCTGGGTTTGTTGATGGTGTCAGGGAACAGAATAGTCCCCCCATTATCCAAGAGGAGGCAGTCAGAGAACTGCTAAGATGCTTGAATACTCATAAATTTATGGGCCCAGACAGGATCCACCCCAGGGTGATGAGGGAGCAGGCAGATGAGCTTGCAAAGCCACTCTCCATCATTTACAATCAGTCCTGGCTCACTGGTGAGGTTCCAGATGATTGGAAACTGACCAATGTGACACCTATTCACAAAAAGGGTGGGAAGGAGGATCCCAGTAATTATAGACCAGTCAGTCTGACATCAGTACCTGGCAAGATAATGGAACAGTTTATATAGAGTGTCATCACGCAGCACCTACAGGATGGCCAGGGTCTCAGGCCCAGCCAGCATGGGTTTAGGAGAGGTAGGTCATGTTTGACCAACCTGATCTCCTTTTATGACCAGGTGATCCGCCTGGTAGATGCAGGAAGGGCTGTGGATGTTGTCTATTTGGACTTCAGCAAGGCTTTTGACACTGTCTCCCACAGCATACTCCTGGATAAGTTGACAGCCCATGGCTTGGACAGGAGCACTCTTTGCTGGGTTAGGAACTGGCTGGATGGCCGGGCCCAGAGAGTGGTGGTAAATGGTGCTGTATCCAGATGGCGGCCAGTCACCAGTGGTGTCCCTCAGGAGTCCGTGCTGGGACCAACTCTATCCAATATTTTCATTGATGACATGGATGAGGATATTGAATCTTTCATTAGTAAATTTGCAGATGACACTAAGCTGGGAGCATGTGTTGATCTGTTGGAAGGTAGGAGGGCTCTGCAGAGAGACCTGGAATGGTTGGATGGATGGGCAGAGTCTAATAAAATGAAGTTTGACAAGTCCAAGTGCTGAGTCATGCACTTTGGCCACAATAACCCCCTGCAGTGTTATAAGCTGGGGATGGTGTGGCTGGACAGTGCCCAGGAGGAAAGGGACCTGGGGGTTCTAGTCAGCAGCCGGCTGAACATGAGCCAGCAGTGTGCCCTGGTGGCTAAGAGGGCCAATGGAATCCTGGCCTGTACCAGGAATGGTGTGACCAGCAGGAGCAGGGAGGTCATTCTTCCCCTGTACTCAGCACTGGTGAGACCACACCTTGAGTATTGTGTCCAGTTCTGGGCCCCTCAGTTTAAGAAGGACGTTGAGATGCTTGAGCGCATCCAGAGGAGGGCAACCAAGCTGGTGAAGGGCTTGGAAAACAAGCCATATGAAGAACGCCTAGGGGAGCTGGGGTTGTTTAGCCTGGAGAAAAGGAGACTCAGAGGTGACCTTATCACTCTCTATAACTTCCTGAAGGGTGGTTGCAGACAGCTGGGGGTTGGTCTCTTTCTCCAGGCAGCAACTGACAGAATGAGAGTACACAGTCTTAAGCTGCGTCAGGGGAAATATAGGTTAGATATTAGGAAGAAGTTTTTCACTGAAAGGGTGATTAAATACTGTAATGGTTTGCCCAGGGAGGTGGTGGAGTCACCATCCCTGGATGTGTTTAGAAAAAGACTAGATGTGGCACTTGGTGCCATGATCTATATTGCAGGGTTTCGCCTGAGATAAAAAGGAAGTTGGAGTATAGAGAGAACGCAGATCAAGCCACTATGGTTAATAGCTACGTTCCACTTTATTCAGCTAAGATGGCTACATTTATACAGTTCCATATAGTTTACAAATCACAGCAGCTCTCTATTGGTATACAGCAGAGAGAAGGACGACATCATACTTTGTTTTACTAACTCTTAAGGTGGCCATCACGTGCCCACCAACAAATCCACTCAGTGACCTTCACAACCCTATTATCTTTCCCCGACACCTTAACTGCTAATTTCTAACTGCGCCACACTTGGCTAAGAATTTCTAGCTGCGTCACAGGCTTCAAGGCCTTACAGGCCTTCATCTGAGGCCCAGGCTAGGTGATTCACTCACAGTCCAAATATTCACTATCTTCAAAAACTCTGCTACAGATCTAGTTGAGGGTTAGGGCTGGGTTGGACTTGATGATCTTGAAGGTCTCTTCCAACCTACACATTCTGTGATTCTGTGATTCTGTGATTCTGTGATTCTGTGATTCTGTGATTCTGCATTGCGAACCTGAAAGGGTCACTATTGGGTCAAAAACATAAATAATATAGGTGTCACTTTGGTGTTGGGTAACTATCTCTTAAATAGCCTTGGTAAAAGTTAGAGGCTCTCCATTTTGTCTCATTTCTCTAACTGGCAATTTGGAGCGCAAGCCGTAAATACTGTAAACAGATAAGATATAATAAACAACCAAGACCGAACTTGATTCTACGTTTCCCGTGTCTTTCATCCTGACCTCGGCTGAGATAAAGCAGGCAGAGACTGTATCAGTGGGATGACACACATAGCTGGAGCTCTGTGCTGGATGGCTACATGTTGCAGCTGGTGAATGAGCCCACCAAGGGTAGGGCTATGTTAGATCTGTTGTTTACAAATAGAGATGGGCTGAAAGGAGATGTGGTAGTTGGAGGCCACTTGGGGCATAGTGATCATGAAATTGTAGAGTTCTCAATATTTGGTGAAGTTAGGAGGAGTATCAACAAGGCTTTTATATTGGACTTTCAGAGGGCAGACTTTGACCTATTCAGGAGGCTTGTCCAGAGAGTTCCTTGGGAAGTAGTTTTTAATAACAAAGGAGTCCAGGAAAGGTGGGCATGCTTCAAAACAAAGATCTTGAGGGCACAGTAACAGGCTGTCCCTGTGTGCCGAAAGATGAGTCGACAAGGCAAACGTCCAGCTTGGATGGGTAATGAGATTTTGAAAGAACTCAGGAATAAAAAAAGGATGTATCATCTCTGGAAGGAGGGTCAGGTTTCTCAAGAAGTATATAGGGGGGTTACTAGGGCATGTAGGAAGAAAATTAGGGAGGCCAAAGCTCAATTTGAACTTAATTTGGCAACTTCTGTAAATGATAACAAAAAATCTTTTTACAAATATGTTAATGGCAAAAGAAAGGATGAGACCAACCTTTGTTATCTATTGGATGCAGGAGGGAACTTAGTAACTGCAGATGAGAAGGCAGAAGTGCTTAATGCCTTTTTTGTTTCAGTCTTTAGTGGGAAGATGGCTTGTCCTGAGGATAATTGCCATACTGGGTTGGTGGATGGTGTCAGGGAACAGAGTGGTCCTTGTGTTATCCAGGAGGAGGCAGTCAGAGAAATTTTGAGCTGCTTGAGTGTCTACAAATCTATGGGCCCAGATGGGATCCATCCCAGGGTGATGAGGGAGCTGGCAGATGAGCTTGCAAAACCACTCTCCATCATTTACAATCAGTCTTGGCTTACTGGTGAGGTTCCAGATGATTGGAAACTGGCCAATGTAATTCCCATTCATAAAAAGGGTAGAAAGGAGGATCCTGGTAATTATAGGCCAGTTAGCCTGACCTCAGTACCAGGTAAGATAATGGAGCAGTTTATATTGAGAGCTATTATGCAATACTTACAAGATGGCCAGGGTACTAGACTCAGCCAGCACGGGTTTAGCAAGGGTAGGTTGTGTTTGACCAACCTGATCTCCTTTTATGACCAGGTGATCCGCCTGGTGGATGCAGGAAGGGCTGTGGATGTTGTCTATTTGGACTTCAGCAAGGCTTTTGACACTGTCTCCCACAGCATACTCCTGGATAAGCTGGCAGCCGGTGGCTTGGACAGGAGCACTTTTCGCTGGGGTAGGAACTGGCTGGATGGCAAGGCCCAGAGAGTGGTGGTGAACGGTGCCGCATCCAGCTGGCAGCCAGTCACCAGTGGTGTCCCTCAGGGGTCTGTGCTGGGACCAGTTCTGTAGCAGAATTTCTCAGAGAGCGAAGGCATGATTTATATTTGGATTGAGGTTTGAGCTAACCCAGCCTGGGCCCCAGATCCAGGCCTGTGAAGCCTGTGTCGCAGTTAGAAATAGTATGTGGCGCAGTTAGAAATTGTGTTAAGGTATTATCTTAGGACAGTGGTTTTTATAGACGTTAATAGATATAGTTTGTTGTGTGAACACTTTAGCCACCTTAAGAATAAGATAAACAATGTCTGTTTGCATTTTTCCTTATGCTGTATACCAATGAGAAAACATTTGTAATTGTAAACTATATTGAAGTGTATATAACCGACCATTTTATACAGAATAAAGGAGAGAACGTATGCTGACCATATTGGTTGTATCTGCGTTGCTCTTTCCAGCTTCCCATATTTTAAGGGGTCCCTGTCTTTCCAGTTCTCTTCAATATCTTTATTGATGACATGGATGAGGATATTGAATCTTTCATTAGTAAATTTGCAGATGACACTAAGCTGGGAGGGTGTGTTGATCTGTTGGAAGGTAGGAGGGCTCTGCAGAGACCTGGAATGGTTGGATGGATGGGCAGAGTCTAACAACATGCAGTTTAACAAGTCCAAGTGCCGAGTCCTGCACTTTGGCCACAATAACCCCCTGCAGTGTTATAAGCTGGGGATGGTGTGGCTGGACAGTGCCCAGGAGGAAAGGGACCTGGGGGTTCTGGTCGATAACTGACTGAACATGAGCCAACAGTGTGCCCCGGTGGCCAAGAAGGCCAGTGGCCTCTTGGCCAGTATTAGGAGTAGTGTGACCAGCAGGAGCAGGGAGGTCATTCTTCCTCTGTACCCGGCATTGGTGAGGCCGCACCTTGAGTACTGTGTCTAGTTCTGCGCCCCTCAGTTTAGAAAGGACGTTGAGATGCTTGAGCGCATCCAGAGGAGGGCAACAAGGTTGGTGAGGGGCTTGGAGCACAAGCCCTATGAAGAATGACTGAGGGAGCTGGGGTTGTTTAGCCTGGAGAAAAGGAGACTCAGAGGTGATCTTATGACTCTCTACAGCTTCCTGAAAGGTGGCTGTAGTCAGGTGGGGGCTGGTCTCTTTCTGTAGACAGCAACTTACAGAACGAGAGGACACGGTCTTAAGCTGCACCAAGGGAAATATAGGCTAGATATCAGGAAAAAGTTTTTTACAGAAAGGCTAAAAAAGTATTGGAATGGTCTACCTGGGGAGGTGGTGGATTCACCATCTCTGGATGTGTTTAAGAAAAGACTGGATGTGGCACTTGATGCCATGGTTTAGTTGAGGTTAGGGTTGGGTTGGACTTGATGATCCTGGAGGTCTCTTCCAACCTAATGATTCTGATTCTGATTCTGTCTTAATTTCCTTCTATTTATGACTTATGGTCCACAAGCAGTTTATTATTTAACAAGTGATTAACACCAAAGCAGTGAGTTAGCTCACTATAACCAGATGTACTCCACAGATGGATGAAATGGGTAAAAGAAACTCTAGTCCACTTTTTCACACAACAGCAGCATCCCAAAATAGTGAAATTTAATACTCCCAAAGCTGAAAGAATTGCAGTGGCAACAATTTGAAAGTTTTGCCTTTTTTCCTGACTCTTGCCTGTCGCAATAGGACATGAAATAAAGATGCTTGACTCCAGTCAGAAGGCAGTAGAAATCAGAAGGCTTTATTTACAATTCATTCAGCCCTTTTATAACATGCTGGGCTAAGAAGGCACGTTATTGGTCCATAGGACTGACACCTCTCCCATTGGCTAAGTAACAGAAATAGCAAACAACACCTGTTGTTATGGGAAGGGAATATTGTTTACACAAGGTTGTTTTGGGAAACAGAAAGCTGTTGAAAAGTTTCCCTTGGGAAGAGCTCAGCAATTCTCAGGCTCAGAAAATATCGAGCCCACACTTGCCCAAGCCCAATGGCTTTTCATTGCTGAGATGCAAAAGCAACCACGTCCACTCCTACACACAAGAAATCAGCCAAGAATCAACAACAACCTGTCAGGAGGATTTCCTGTGTCACTCCCATAGTATGACACATTTTCCATTCTGGGGTTTGAAAGGATAGCCAATAGCTTCTAAAAAAATGTTTTATGAAATCCCAATAGTTTGGGATTTAAAAAAAAACAAATCAAACAAAATATAAAAAGCTTTTAATTCCAAAAGTCTATCATAACTTAAGAAAACAAAAAATAATTTTCTGATGCCTCCTAACATCTGAGATTCTTTTGGGGCATTTTCTTTTTGGTTTTTTTTTTGAGAATTAAGCTGAGGTTTTCCCAACATGTTTCAATCCTTTAATTCGTTTTACCAGGTTAATGATTTCAACAACAAAAATGTCATCCTCCTAAACCTCCTATTGCAACATGGCACCTACTCCCTGCCCATGCTGCCAAGAACAAATGTGTTGTTGGGTTTATTAATGTTACCTGAAGTAATCTGTTGGCCTCGCTGCCTCCAGCAAGTAGGCATGCCAAATCCACAAGAGTAATAATTATTTTAATGTATTCTCTTGTTTGGATCTCCATTTCAGTAACTGCCTCCCCTCAAAATCTAACAGAATAATTTAAACTCCCTTACTAGCTGAATATTATAAAAAGAAATAAAATTAATTAAAAGAAGGCCAATTCCTACAGTTCTTTCTCAACCTTTTCAGCAAGATACAGAAGCAAACAACAAACTTTATTAAGCCTCTTTTAAAAGCAGATCATTAAACTACTCCATTCCTCAAATGACTTAGCCCCATCTGTACCCTTGCCAAGCCACTAAGACAAAGAGGGAGGTGTACATTTTCTAGGAGACACTTGAATATATTCTCATGTTTGCCCTACATAAGACTTTTACCACCTTCTCACAATTACTCTTTGGGAGAGAGCAGGAGCAGAAGGAAGGTCTGGGTTTTGGGTTTTGTTTTTCTTTTTCCTCCACAGACAGCACTGCAAACTTTTTTCATCAGTTTGGCCAGACAGTCTGGTCTCTACCCACCACTATCTAGGATTATGTTTTTAATATAATAATTAATTGCCAGATTTACAACCACACACCTAAAATATAAAGCCAGAGGCCCCCTTAAAAATTTTTATACAGGGTTGCATTTGCCGCTGCCTGCTGTCCAGGTTTTTGCAAAGAGCTTGGAAGGAACACCCACCCCAGAGCCTGCCCAATGCCATCAACTCAGAGCTGCCTCTGAAGCTTTTGGAGCACAGATGGAATTCTGCAGAGACATGGAAGCGCACATGGAATAAGCTGAAATGAGCTTAATGCAGAAACAAATGTTTGGCAGTGCAAGATAATGACTGTGTAGCTTTTTGTGCAAATTAAGCACTTCTCAGGGTTGATTAGGGCTGCATTTGCAGAGAATTCATAAAGACATTCATGAATAAAAATCACTTGCTGGACTTTGGTCTAGGCTAATCACTGTCTCTCTGGAGAAACAACATCAGAGGCAGGAAAACTGCAATATCATATGTTAAGCATCTTCAACACTTTAAACTCAAAATATTCTTAATCCCACGTGCAGAATCAGAACCACACTAAAGCCACTCTCTTTCTGCCTTTCTCAGGCCTTCAAATATGGCCAAGTGTGGTGGTTTCACATTCGCTGAATTTTGTTTGCTAACTGGGAGATAGGATTTTGGGAGAAAAAGGCAAAACAGGCTTAACTTAAAAGTAAACAGATAGTTTATTAATACACAGTAAGGAAAGAAAAAAAATGAAACTTTCAAAACTCTTCTCCTCCCCCCACAAGTGTTCACTTTCCTACAAAAAACATAGAGACAAAACCTGTGACATTCAGTCAGTTTCATAGTCTTTCATCAATTCTTCAGGAGAGGAGTCTTTTGTTTACCATGGAATTTTTCCCACTGACAACTTAGAAACAAGTTCTCTTGTCAGTCAGAACTCTCACAGAAACAGCCGCCCGGGGAAACCTGCTTCCATGTAGTCTCCTCCCATTAGCAGTTTTCTAAGCTACTTATGGGTTGTGGAACTCAGGCATCTGGGGTATCACCTTTTAAAGATAAGCAACTTCAAGGCAAAGGATTCTTCTTCTCAAGGAACAGAGATGTCTTCTCACTTCTTTCACTGGTGCAGGAGCTTCTCATCTCTCTCTCTCTGTTCAGGCATCTCATGGGACCATACAGTCCATCACAAACACCTTTGCTCAAAAAAATCCACAAATCATCTCCCCAAATGCATATTTTTTCCCATGATTTAAAGGACAATCTACCAATAGAGTTCATTTCCATAGCTCAAACAACAAAGTCCAGCCAGCAGGCAACTCCTTCATCCTTCTAATTAATCCCTTTCTCACTCTCTCCATCTGACTGTTATGCTAAGTCTTCTCTATGTTCAATCACTTTGTCTATTCTCACTCTGGGAAGTGCTAGTGCTCTGGAAGTTCCATCTGCTGGCAGGAAAGAGTTAAAGCTTGCCCAGGCCTGCGGTGGTCATGTGATCTCTGCTAGGCAGCAGCCAGGATTTTCAAAAGCAGCGGGAATGGGGAAAGAAACTCAGGCCGGCAGATCTCAGAGCAGCCCGGCTGATGGATGCCTCCTGCCCCCACCCCTCGGTCTCATTCAGGGTGGGCCCAGCTTGGAGCGGCTGCAGGCTCTCCTACCTTTTGGTGGTTCCCCCTGTGAGCCCCCAAAACCAGAGGAGCTGGTGGTTGTGCAGAACCAAGATCCCAAGGGCCTCCCTGCAGTGGGAGAGAGCTCTGCCTGCCCAGAGGAGGGGTGTAAGGATGGTTCTGTTACTGATATTGGTGCCACAGTTCATATCCAAAATAAACATCTGAAAACTTGGTTAATACCCCAGGTTCCTGCACATTCTGCTCTACTCCAAAATCCAGGGCACTGCTGAACAGACAGGTATGACACCAGGCATGGGATAAATAAAGTAATGAATGTAATAGGAAAGAAACAACGAGGCTGAAAGACAGAAGTTTTCTGTTCCTGGGTTTGTCTCACTAGTTACCACCCAGCCTAGTGTAACCTCATCTCTTCATTGAAAATGACAATTTTCAAGTACATGTCAAAAGTTTTTCTTTAAAATGAAGGAAATGGAATGAATGCAAGAATTCTGGCTTATTTTCTGGTTGTCCTCTGTAAATATGCCAATGTTTTTCTTTAAAACAAGCAGGGGGGAAAAAAATCCCTGAGAAATTGAATTTCTGACTTGCAAACCCTTTCCTAGTACAGTGAGAATGGCACTTTCTAGATAACACTTCTTCCCAGTACACACATTTAAAGTGCCTTGTGTTTCTGAGTGAAAGTTGTTTATTTTTTCAGTGCAATCAGTAAACAAACACATGCACATGTTCATTTAGAGCATTTTAATAATGTTCTGTGTTTACTGAACTCAGAAAGGGTCATCTGGGTTCAAGCTTGACTTGTCTTCCCTCCAGCCTTGAAAAATGAGGGAAAAGCTATTTGTTTTCTCTTACTAAATGTTCAAGAAATTATTACTGGAAAATACCTCTCAGACTCAATAAATAGAAAATGCAGAATGAAATAAGTTTCTTTCCTCAATGGAATTATTTATTGCCTCTGATACAAACCAGGGTGACCACAGAGTGGGGCTATCTGTACTCACCTTCCTCAAGTACACTTCTAGCTACAGCTTCTATGGATGTGAAATTGAGATTTCTCCTGAGGAAATATGTCACTTCCAAAAGACCTGATGCCACTGGAGGAAATGATGCACCAGAAGAAATATTTTCTACTTTTAACACCGCTGTTCCTCCAGTGTAAAGGGACAGCACACAGGGGCTGAGGGGATAAAGGAACAAAGTCACAAACGCAGCTCATCTCCATCCACCTGCAACTCTAGTGGCTCAACTGAGAAAAGAAGAGACTAATGGCATTAAAAATACCCCTCCAGCTCTCCCAGGAGCTTTGTACCCGCAGGGTGGAATTCCAGGAATGACGAAATGTTTGCCCTTGAAGTGCACACTCACATCTGCCTCTCCCAGGGCACTGCAGGGGGAGCTAAATGAGCAAATAAAGGGCAGGGGGGATCTGTGGGGACATTAATCTTAATAACGTGGGCTTGTGCAGTCAACCCACAGGTGGGCAGGGCTGGGAGATTCCTTTTGCTCCAATACCTTCTTCAGAGGCCTCTGTACAAGCACAGTATTGGCCATAATAGCTCTCAGGATTTATCAGAAATGAGGAATTTGGACAGGGGGTTGCAGCTCCCTGCCCCAAAACACTGTAGGTTCATGCTCTGGAGGCAGGAGAAAGATATTTCTGTAGGATCATGGACTATCAATTACAGGACTGATTTAAGCAGAAAATTAATGCACAAAATAGATAAAGATAAATTAAGTAATATCATGTAGAGT
Source organism: Trochalopteron elliotii (assembly GCA_024734555.1). NCBI lineage: Eukaryota > Metazoa > Chordata > Aves > Passeriformes > Leiothrichidae > Trochalopteron > Trochalopteron elliotii. The sequence goes on along the minus strand of JANPWX010018559.1, from coordinate 156,916 downwards.
CCTTGTGTAATTACAAGTTCAGATAGCAAGAACTGATATGAAGTCCCTAGTTGCACAGTATTTTCATATTGGATTTTTCAGTAGTGAGCTAACTTAGGTTCTGTTTAAAAAAAAAAAAGTCCTTTTGTTTATTTTTTTCCCTAGTAACATTCAGAAAAGTGAATGAGATTCTAGTATTTGGGATGTGTTTGTAAGAACACTTACACAACATGAATTATGTTTGAATGATTCTACCTTCATAAATGACTGCAAAAGGGAGTCATAAAAGGAAATGCTCATCATGCTTTACTGAAGTAATTGAGGTTTGCCATCTCAATAATCAACTTCAATTACAAAGTTTGTGATCTAACAGCTTCCTATTCATTGTAAAGGAATATTTATTTTCTTTTACTTTGCTGGAATGTCTTCCAGGTGCACACTACTTTATGGAGATGGAGAGATGTGGAAAAGAAGCAAGGCCTGTAGCCAACAAAATCTTAATAGGTCAGGTTAATACAAAATTTTATGGTATGTTCATGTCTTTAAAACGCCTAAAGTTTTTTGAAATGTCATTAAAAGCACTGTCCAAAAATATACTTTTAAGATTTACAGTCTGACAAACAGCAAAAAAGTATTGCTGAGAATAGCCTTTAATTCCAAAGGGAATTTCAAACCATGCAAAAGAAACCAAGTATTTAATAGTTATTTGTTAATAGTTATGCCCAGACTTGTGAAGGATTTTAATGGCATGATTTAGCATAAACTATTTCTGCCACATAGGTATTGTTGGAGGGCGTGTCTCTTTGGTCAGCCCGGTGTTCGGCTAGACCACCCGGCAGCTCCAACATGCCACAACAGGATCGATCTGCGGGTCTTGGCTCAGCAGCCCCTGGACTTTTGCTGTCACGGCCATGGTGTAAATGAAAGAGGGGACTCTCGGAGGGTCGGGAGAAACAGAGGTTTATTGTAGTCACAGGGGAACCCCTTACCTCCTGCCCAATGCCTCAGGAGAGACCTTGGACAAAGGCTACAGGGGGGGTTTGTCCAGGACAGGCTCAAGGGGTGGGTACAAACTACAAACCAATAAAACAAAGCAAAGTAATACATGCCAACTGAATTACCTAACTACTAACAAATCAAGGTAATTTGGGGAGGGGTCTCGGGGGAATCTGCCAACTGCTGTCCAAATCTCTTCGAAAGTTCTGGACCTTGAAGATAGTAACTTAATGATGGACAGGGGAAGAAGGAGAGGATGGGCAGGGAGCATCATGGGGAAAGGACCAATAGGAGACAGTCTCTGGGCAAAGACCAGAGAGGCACAGAAACTCTTATCAACTTCTGATAAGAGAAAACTCCAAGACAAGGGGCCCTTATGGGGTAACTAGAGCTATACTAACTTACAACAAATCCTTTTCTAAAACATGGAAATCTTGCAAACCCACAAATTATGGCAGAAAGTAATACTTGTTTGATGAAAGGCTTGTTCATGAAATGAAGTGCCATTACTGTCAGGTTGTATGTGGTCTGGATGTCCTGGTAGGGAAGGTGCAACAGTTCCAGAGGCTAAACCTTGTAAAAATACAAGAAACTCCACAAAATATTAAGAAAGGACTGGATGTGGAAATCTGTGCTAAAACTGCCCTTTTGCTTTTTTTTTAAAGGCTCAAAGATAGTTGTCAGCTATGAATTCTAATGTTTTTTGCAAGAACTGTCTAAATTTACAAAATATTTTTAAATGCAATACTTTTGATGCCATTTGTTTCATCTAGAACTTTTTCTTTGTAATTATGTCAATATTTTTAATGCACAAACTTCTGATTTTTTTAAGCAACACTTTTGTTAGAAATGGAAATCCCTAGTGATTGTCACTATAAATTTGATGGGTTTATCCATGACACCCATAAATGGTAGTTAAACTGTAACTCTGCATGTAAATCACAATTATTGAGGTTGGAGATGATTTATGAACAATGAAAGGGTCATAATTTCTTTCATCACCTTTAGTTTCCAAGAGAGAAAACTAAAAGATCAAGTTACTTGATTTGTCTTTGGTTTTGTTTTCATTTTTCTCCACTCTTTTTTTCTCCTATTTATGAGTTTGCATGATGGAAATAGAATTTTCTGCAGAGTTTGTGTATACTTGTGAAAAAAAAGGGGATCCTCTATGGAGATCAATGTCCTTTGTATAACAGTTATTATAGTGAACATGTTATATGGATTCAAATTGTTGTAGATCAGTACAGAAAATTGATAACACCTAGATTTAGAGAGAGTTTTATCACAAGAATGATTGTCCATGAAATGTAACATTATTCCACATTACATAAGAGGGTTTGTGTAAGTGTAATGCAGAGTACATCTGAAATATTTTTTTTTTGCCTGCTGCAATCAATATTGCTTCTGCAGCGCTGCTTTTCTGTGCAGATCTGTTGACTCTAAATTCTTTTGTGCTGTTTGCCATTGCTATTACCACTGAAACAGTTCACCTGGTAGCTTTTTAGAATAGGGCAGGGCAGTGATTTAACAGCAGCATTTTGACTCCCCATGAACATTGTTAGATGAACCAATGATTAGACTGTCAGTAGCCATGTCTCACTTGTACCTACACAGTTGTACTCAGGATATTATTATTTTAAGGGGAAAAAAGACTGATACAGCTCTAGCCAAAGGTAATTTAACCTATGAATTCTGTAATAACTTAGACACAGTATTTTTTTTCACCACAGGACCTTTCTTCTGTTCAGCAACCAAAGTTAATTTTCATTCTTGCTTAGCATTAAAATAAAGTAGTTGCTCTGTGTGTGTCTTCAGTGTTTCTCAGAGTTTGTGGGGTGTTTATAGGAAATTGAGAAATGGAAAAAAAAATCCCAAATATGTGAATAGGATTACATATATTAGGGAGTTTAATCATCTGTATTAAATACTTGCATATTTGGTGCTTCAGATATAAAGAGTTGTATATGTTCAACCCACACATGAAATACAGCAAACTGCAGTCCGTGATAGTTCCTCTATGGAAGCTGTACCTTTCTTGGGAATGGGGGTTTGATAATGAGGATGGGAATGCTGCATATGAATCCATTGGAAAAATCAAGGAGCCCTCACAAAGCTGTGCCAGCCCCTGGGGCTGCCAGGGAGGGCTGATGCTCAAGGTGCCCTGACTCCTAGGATAATATTCCTTTCCCAGCACACACTAAAGCAGTTCTCAGCTCTCTCTCCTGTATTTTCAGGGATGTTCCCAGAGGGAAGCAGCAAAGTTACTTTGGCAGTGGTGACAGCTCTGTATCAACTGAGTGAAGCAGAAAAAGTTGTGGCTCTTTGTGCGCTCATGCAAAGAGTCTTCACACTGTGGCTCAAAAGTAATTTCTGTGAAACAAGGGATTCCCCCTTCTCCCAAAATAATAAAATTCAAATAAGGAAAAGAATCCCTGGCCCCTGATTTTCTGCTGCAGTGTTCTCTGAAATCATTTTAACTTACCCACTCCAAGGTCAAATTGGTTATTAAACACTGTCAGACAGAAAGCATTTGTTTAGGTGGGAAAAATCTTAAAAATAGAAAGCCAAGCAATGAAAAATTGGGCCCCACAGTATTCCCTGGTAGAAGAAAGTGTTTTGTTCTGTTGTAATGTGAAATAGCACATTGGACATTTTCAGCAGACACACTGCATTTTGAATAAAATAGAAAATAAACCCAGCAACTGCTGCCCAGCCCTGGTGTGGAATTGAGGTGCTTAAAAGGGATGAGGGACACAGAATCTCACCTTACTTCAGGCACCAGGGATGCCAGGAAGATGAGAGTCCTCCTCTGTTTAGGCTTGTTCCTTTTTACTGAGGTTTGCAGTTCTTTACCAGAACCTTTCCCAAATGGATAGTGGGGGTTGGTGTGAAGGTGAGATGAAGAGTTGTTTGTTTCTTTTTGTTCTCAGACGTTAGATAAATTACATCATCTCACTTCTGAGGGAAGAAAAGTCTTGAAAGTTACCCAAAACATTTCCCAAGAGAATCTGTGCATCATCCTTGAGAGTCAGTGGGAGTTGGCTAAAATAATGGGCCAGAGCTGTGAAATGCAGCTTCACTCTGCATAGCACAGACAGCAGTTGAGGTTTGAACAGTTTGTGCTGAATTGGTAATAACTCCAAAAGAGTAAAGTATAGAGTTTCCATTATCTGTAAATTGCCATAATATATGCTGAATGTCATGGGCTGGAGTGTCAAATAGCCTTCAGCTGCAGGGGTGAGCAGAGCTGGGATCTCTTCACCAAGTTTAACCTGAAAAATATTCTTAAAAACTATAGGAATAAAAGTGCTAATTTTTTTAAAAAAACACCTTTTTCTTCTCTATCAGCAGATCAATATTTACAGCACATATAACTTAAGTAATATATGCAAAATATTTCCTTTTAGCTTTCTTTTCAGAATGTGTGAAACATCTTGAGGCATCATCTAAGACTAAAAAATTATAGTGGAGCTCAGTAAAATGAATACCTGTTAAAGCAATACATCCTGTATGGGATACGATTGCTTGTGGAAGATGTCAAAAACTTGAACACAAGATCAAATGAGTAGATCTGTAAGGAAGTATTAATCTCATTATAGCAGTAAGATATTTTTACCTTACAGAAATAGGAAATACCAAGTCTGCTTCAGAGGAGGTTCCTTCATCCTTGGATGGCAAAACACTACCCGAGCTTTAAAATATTTCAATCTTTATTTTAGAAGCTGTTATTTGAAATATGCTTCATAGAAGCACAGAATGGTTTAGGTTGGAAGGGACACTAAAACCCATCTTGTTCCAACCCCCCTGCCCTGGACAGGGACACCTTCCACCACATCAAGTTGCTCCAAGCCCTGGGTAGTTGGGGTATTACCAAAAAAACATTCATCAGCTTATAAAGTTGTATCATTTCTAAATGTTAGTCAACAAATCATAATTTATAAATCATGATACAGAATATTTTTTAGGATGGATGTTTGGTATAATTAGCTAATGTGTTTTAAATTATGATTATCCTTGCCCAAGAATGGAAATTGTTCTACTTTGCTATCCAAAATACATAAATTAAAACACTTGCTGACACAATTTAATCAACAGAACAAGCAATTTTCCTTGAGTGTGAGAAAAACACACTGGAAATAAAATTAAGTAGCAGTAATTACTCTCAGAAGAATGCCCTGAAGTCAGTGTGAAGCTGCTTTCATTTTCCAGTAAGATGGAATCAGAGATACAATGGTAATGGTTGGATCTCCTGAGGAAGTTCTGCTGTCACTTGAATTCACATATCCTGGTAGTTTTATAGGGGTATTAAACTTTGCTCTTGACCATTTCTGGAAGAGAGGTCAGATTTTAATTGGATTCAAAGATTCAGATTGCAAAGTTCTTAAATTACTTATCTAATACTAACCACATCTTGTTGGTTGGTTAGAAAGTTTTCTAATGGTGAATGATTCTATTGTGCCCATCTGTAAACTGCTCTATCACAGTGAATTTCAAGAATTTACCAAAAAATTTCTTGTTTTCTCAAAGGAAAATAACAGCCTTACGAATTGCTTTATTATAGAAGATATTTTAATGGACAATGAAGAGTATTTAGTTTTAGTGCAGCAAGCAAGGGAAGGGTTCCCAACATTGGGTATTCAGGTTCTGGTTCTTCTGCGTATGTTCCTCTTCCCAGCTCACAGGAGAAAGCCGAGGGAACCCCGAAATAAATGAGAAGTTGGCAAGAGCAAAAACGCAGGTCCGACCAGTATGGTTAATCCTACGTTCTCCGTTTATTCTGGCTGAGATGGCAGGTCATATACATTGCTACATAGTTTACATTCACAGGTGTTCTTCCATTGGCACACAGCACAGAGAAAAATGCAAACACACTTTGTTGAACAAACTCTTAAAGCAGCTACTGTGTCCCCACCAAGTGCTATACTTAGTATCTACTAGAAAAACCCTTGGCCCTTGTTACCAACTTAAGGTGTAATTTCTTGCTGTGCCACAGTCTTGGCAGCTGCAATATCAGCTGCGCCACAAGGCCTACAGGCCTTAACTCTGGGGCCCAGTCTGGGTGATTCAATCACAGTCCAAATACAGATCATGTCCACCCTCCCTAAGAAATTCTGCTACAAATCCCCCTTTTTCTTTTTGAATCAGCCAGACTGAGGCAAAGGAGGGACTAACCATTTTTCGCACACATGTCAGTAAACAAGGCAAAACTATCAGTACAAATAGAATTACAATGAACACAACAATACCAAAGCAAATTAAATCTTTGATCCACCCAGTGAAACCCCATGAAGTGAGCCGATTATCAAAAGGTGTGCTAACAACTACAAGTTTCCCCATATTACTTCTTAGCTGTGCGAGCTGCTTGTAGATTGACTGGGAGTGGTCAGACAGATTCATGCAGCACATGCCATCAAACTCCTCACATCCATGTCCTTGGGCGAGAAGAAGGAAGTCAATGGCGGCTCTGTTCTGAAGTACTGCATGGCAAAGGCCTTTGACATCTGTGGCAAGTTCACTTAGCATATTAGAGGTTATAATAATTTGTTTTGCTGTCCAGCAAGCTAGAGTCCGTAACTGAGTGAGAGCTTGCGCGGAAGCAACTCCAGGGGCAAAAATTGAAGCTACTATTACAGTTGGCCGTTCCCACAAGGATACTAAATCCTTGCAAACGGGACTTAATTCAAGAGCGTTACATTTGGATGGCCAGGGCGTCTGAGTTGCTTTAGAGATTTGATGAATGGTGGGAGCGAACAATGTTAATTTTCAAAAATAACATGGCCCTCCTGCAGCCCTTTGCGGCACTGCAGACCAGGCTCGATCCCCACAGATGAGGAAGATTCCTGGTGGCAATTTCTTTGCAGAATCTTTTGATGGTGTTACCAAATGAGTCCAATTGTTACAATATTCTGAATAATTGTAATACAACGGGGATTTGGGAAACAACCATGTATTGCCAATTTTGGGTTGTCTCACATGTCCGAACATCAAGCAATAATTGCCTGGTACTGAACCAAGGAGATCAAATTCTTGTGGTTCAGTGCCGATGACTTTGAGATCTTGTGCAACTGCAACAGCTTGTGCCCCTAAACCATTTTTTGTTATTTCGTGGACTTCACACCAATTGACAAAACGCATGCTGGAGGATCCAGTGGGCTTCTTGTACCACGCACTCCAGGCTTCCGTTAAATTTGAATAAATTCTGGCTTGAGTCCAATTTTGGAACTCTGCCATGGAACTCAAAGGGACTCCAATCAAGCATGTGCGAAAAGGACTGGACGGCGTAGCTAAGGACAGGCAGAATGAATCTTGCCCAGTTTGATTGGCCCAAGTGACCCACATGTTCTGTCTCTTGTCAATGTCAAGCAATCCAGCTACTTGCGTCAGTGACATACTACTTAAAACAAACATTGCACCCCACAACATCTTGCTAATTACAAACCGTGCTACAAACAACACCTTATGATAATAACTATACACTATAAATTCAACTGTCATCAGCATCTGAGCCGTCACAGGATGTTCCAGGTGTGTCACCGTTGTCAGTGTCGGTATCACCACCAGCTGGTATCTTCAATTGGGGACACGCACGGGTGAATCGGCTCGGCACCCAGGCAGGACCGTCCTGTGTGGAGACACACATATATCTGCGACCTTTAAACAGCACAGGACTTGGTCCCTGCCATTCACTGGTTCGCATATTTCTGTGATACACATAAAGTCCTGGAATTGCCTGTGGCCTTCCCTCTTTCACTGCGTGGTGATGTATCACAACCGCAGGTTCCTCGTGTCCTTCCTCTAAACACAAATAGTTTAGCATGAACAATGCCTTTGACAGTCGACTAACTACATCAAGACTATCATTCTGTTTTTGCTTTGCCAGGTACTCCTTTAGAGTACGATTGGCCCTTTCCACAATAGTTTGACCTGTAGAAGAGTGAGGGATTCCAGTGGTATGTTTCACACCCCACTTCTGCATGAACCTAGCAATTCATTGTCCGACATAAGCTGGACCATTGTAGGTCTTGATTTCTACAGGTACCCCCATGACTGCAAAGCAAACAGATAACTGTCTTTCTACATGCAATGCTTTTTCCCCTGTTTGTGCTGTTTCCCAAATAAATTTCGAATACGTATCAACAGTGACATGGACGTATTTCAATCTTCCAAACTCTGGAACATGAGTTACATCCATCTGCCACAGTTCTAAAGCTTTCAGACCCCTTGGGTTCGTGCCCAGACCAAGGCCTGGCCCATGATGACTACATTGAGGGCAGGCACGCACAATCCCTTGTGCTTCATTCAGGGGAATCTGAAATTGTCGGTGCAGGGCTCTTGCATTTTGATGGAATGTTTCATGGCTGTTGCGAGCCCTTTCAAACTTGTTCTGGGGGGGGAACATGGACAACACAGCTCACTGCAGCTTCTGCTCGCGCGTTGCCTTCCCCTAAGCCTCTGTCGCATTGATGGCTTTGAATGTGCATGACACAAAAGGCATGCTGACACTGTTTAAGAATGCTTCGCAATTGCAAAAACAGCTCTCCCAGCCTCTGATTCTGGGTCTGCCTGATGAGTGCATCTTCAATCCTCTGGACTACTCCAACTACATACAGAGAGTCCGAAACGACGTTGAGCTGTTCTGCGTTCCAGGTTTGCAAAGCCCAACACACGGCCGTCAGTTCCAGGGTCTGCAGACTGTCTTCTGCTTCACCCTTAATGACATGTTGCATCCATTTTCCTTTTTGCTGCCAAACACATGCAGCCTTCTTTGTCTTTCGGCCGGCGTCGGTAAAAACTGTCCTTCCTTCAACTGGTCTCAGGGAACACAGAGGCCTCTCCATCCACCGATGACGTCTGATCAGATGCCACATCGTGCCTTTTGGTTGCTTGTTGTGAACCATGCCTGTGAAGCCTAACAATGCCTCTTGCAATGCAACAGTGTCTCAACAGCTATTCCAAATCGTTGTCTCTCACGGGAACACTGATGTCTGCTGGTTCATTCCCGTCAATTTCTATAATTCTGTCTCTGCCTTTTCGTATCAAGGCAGCAAGGGCATCTGTTCTGATCATGACTCGGCTCTTCGGTTGCACGGGTAAAAACACCCACTCTATCAAACTTGCTGTGGAATCCAGCTTCCAGCCAGGGTGGGTCTCTCCCTTTTTCTTTTGCCACTGAAAAACAACAGCGAGTGGACAGGCCTCAGCACTGGAAAGAAACAGTGACAGTGGAAGATGCTCTACACGACGAGCACTCCAACCACATCTCAATTTCTCTGAAACCTTCACAAGCACGTCCTCTTGCTCGGGAGTGCAAACTTGTGGACTGAAAGCATCGGTACCTTGAAGCCATGGCAGAAACTGCTGCAAATCGTCATTGGTGATGCCTACAATGGTACAAACCCATTGCAGGTCTCCAAACAGTTTTTGAGCATCATGCAAGGTGGTGATGCGGTCGTGAAGGGTGATTTTCTGAGGTTGAATCTGTGCATCTGTGATCAGCCACCCTAGATACTTCCAAGGAGCTGATCGCTATATTTTTTCTGGAGCTACCGTCAGTCCATGCTGTTTTAGTTGTTCAATCACCCAGTTTAATTCTGAATCTTCTAGTAGGTGTTTGGTGGCAATAAGAATGTCATCCATGTAGTGGTAAATCATCGCATCTGAGAGGTGTTGGCGAATTGGTTGCAGCACCCAATCAACAAACAGCTGACACATGGTGGGTGAATTCCGCATACCTTGAGGCAAAACTGTCCATTCGTATCTTTTTGTTGGGGCCGCTCTGTTGACAGATGGTACAGTGAAAGCAAATCATTGAGTGTCCTCAAGGTGGAGTGGAATGGTGAAAAAACAGTCCTTGAGATCGATGACAACAATGTTCCACCCCTGTGGTATCATGGTTGGTGCCGGGACACCTGGCTGCAGTGCACCCATGGCCTGCATCTGCGCATTGACTCTTCGTAAGTCATGCAACAGTCTCCATTTACCTGATTTTTTAGGTATGATGAAAATTGGAGTGTTCCACGGACTTAGAGAAGGACGAATGTGACCAGCGTCAAGTTGTTCTTGAATCAGTTGCTTTGCAACCTGCAGCCTGTTCTTGGTTATGGGCCACTGCTCAACCCAGACAGGAGTATCAGTCAACCAGGTGATCTTCAGAATGGGTGGCTGCTCTGCAGTGGCCGTCAAGAAAAATGCTGGTCTGTGGTTAACTTCAAGCCGAGCTGGGACAGTATATCTCTGCCAATCAGTCCTCGAAGCTGCACGGGTAGGGTCATGACGTATCGTGTAGCTACAATGACTTGATTGTTCTCAAAGGTGAGACTGATGGGATCTGCGCTGATCGAAGGAATCTTCATTCCACCCACTCCTACTATGTGGGTGCTGGGAGCTTGCAAAGGCCAGTCAGGTGGCTAATATAATTGGTTCACAATAGAGACATCAGACCCCGTGTCCAGGAGAAGATCCAGGAGAATGCGAAGGGATCCATGTTGCAGGTGCACCGGTCTGATTGGATGATCATTCAAGTCCAAGGTGAAGAAGACATCATGACCTGTTGATCCAAAGCCTTTGTCTTGTCTCAGCAGTTCGTCTGGTTGTCTTGGTCGAGAGCGATGTGCTAAAAGCATTTCAAATGGCACGATTTGAGCAATTCTGCTGCCCTTTGGAATTGTCACAGGTGGTTGCAGGGCATATGCCAGTATCTGTACTTGTCCGGTGAAATCTGCATCAATGACACCTGGAATAACAATCACACCTTGTTTACTTGTGGAGGACCTCCCAAGGAGCAAACCTCCAATTAAACAATTTGTGGTGTACATTGGACCATGTGCATTTGTAGGAATCAGGGTCACTTCTTTGTCTTGTAGGGTAACTTCAGCGGCTGTTGTAATATAAACGCCAAGGCTTCCCCACGTGGCTGGTTTGTTTTTTGCAAAGAAGCCATTTATTGGGTCTTCGAGGTCAGGGCATCGATTTGTGTCTTCGTGCTGTGCCTCAGCGCGCTGCGTTTGCCATTTCCAGACTTCCGACACACTTCAGAGGCATGAGTGTCAACATTACATCTGTGACACCATACAGCCTTTTGACAGGCTTGCTTGAAATGGCCCGTCTCACCACAGCAAAAGCAGATGCTTTTTGCTGCTTTGTTGGGATATAAAGCTTTATGGTTGTATTTAAATGGGACACTTGACAAGGCTGCTGCAATGACGTGGCCTGTTTCTTTCACTGCGTCTCGCATGGCTGCTGTGAACACTGCAGACTGAGTGCTTTGCTCAGCTCGAGTGGCCTCTCACTAGCATTTCATCCACTGGACAGGTTTGAGGAAGCGTGGCTAAAATGGCCCTGGTACATGAATTGGCATTTTCAAAAGCCAGAGAATGAAACAAGTGTTCTTGGACTTCTGATGGTACATGTGCAGCATCCTTTAAAGCAGCTGTCAACCTATCAATGAATTGTCCATATGGTTCTGTTGCTCCCTGCTTAACTGTAGCATAAGGTGCTGGCTTTTTCTTATCTGGAACCAGCAGCAATGCTCTGTGAGCTAATGTTTGGGACAGCTGATGCAGTGCCATAGGAAATGTGAGCTGCACATCTGCTGTAGCGTAAGGTCCTTGTCCTGTGAGCATGTCAGGCTGCACTGCATACAAAGGATCGCCTACAACTTTGTGCCTGTTTGCTTCTTCCACTGCTAAACGTTTCCACTCCCTCTCAAAAATGAGAAATTGTGAAGGTGACAAAAGCAGAGAAGCTATACTTGAAGAGTCTGCAGGACAAAGGATGTCAGCAGTGAAGATGTATTGAATGATGTTCTTTGCTGCTTCAGACCAAATGCCGTATGTAGAAACAACCTGTTTTGCCCTGGTGGAGCACCTTCCAATCATGTGGCTGCCAGGAGGCAACACCATTTCCAATGACAACAGGACAGGATAATGAACCGGCCGTCTCCCAATCTCCATGCAGGATGGCATCTCTGACAACTGTGGCCCAACGCTGTCGAATTGGATTGTCTGAAAGCGCAGGCAGTGCCACCGGCTGTGCAGTTGAAAGCGATGTCGAGGCAGGTGGAGATGGGAGGGGTTTGTGCTCTCCCTGTTCCTGCAATGGAGGATTCGTAGATGCATGTGTGTTTACTTGATTCTGGTGATGTGACAGTTCGGCTAGTTTGGAGATTACTTGATGTATTTCGTTTGTGTGCTGTACTTGTGTGTGCTCCCGCTGCTTGCCACGGGACAAGCAGACTGGGCTTCCGCTTCTCGACATGTCCGAGTCCGATCCAGATGGGAGGGGACATTCTGCTGCTGTGATGCTGGGACGTGACTGCGCCGCTGTCTCTGTCTCCACAGCTGCTGCTTGCAGTGGGGCCGACTCCCTCTTCTGGGCTGCCTCCCACTGCGCCGGTGACACCGTCTTCCCCCGCACAGGGGAGAGGGGGGGCTGCACCGCCGCGCCGTGCGCCGCCTCTCCGCCATCACCGCCCTGTGCACCGCCCCGGTGATCCGCCTCCCGGGCTGGCCCCGCTCCGCCTTCGGCTCCGCCTGACTCCTTGTCACTTTCCACGCCCCCAGAATGGAGCCGCTGAGCCACTTCCTGGTCTCGCTCAGTTTGCCTGGGCAGCGATGGGGACACTTCTGCCGCCTGAGTCACATGATCCAGGACGTCCTGTGGGGTAGCGCTCACTGGAACCGAGACGCCTTTCATGGGACGCATATGATGCAGTCCGAGAAATTTCGCAATTTTGGAGGGCGGTTGGGGTTGGGATTCTATTTTTTCAGCTTCCACCCCTTCAAGAGCTCAGATGGCAGCCTCGGCAGCTTTCCTTTCAGCAGAGACAGTCTGTAAGGTATTTATAACTTTTTTCCAGACCGCCCCTAGTTCGTGAGCTAGCTTGCTGTCTTTGCCTCCTGGGATGGCCATGTCCCACATTAAATCACCGATCTCTTGCCATTCTGTGGCACTGAACATGAGAGATGGCTTATGCAATTTCCCTTTCTTTCTGGCCCACAGGGCTAACTGTTCTAAGTCACTTTCCTTTAGTTTTTCACCTCTCTTAGAGAGGAGGTTAAACAAGAGCTGCGTGGCCGCCGTAATTTCCGTATCCATTGTGCACTCAGATTCTGTTCCCCACTGCGGCTTACCTTCTCCCACGGCGTGGCGCTGCTACTTGTAACTGGAGACAGACCACCGTGCCGCGCACCAACTTCTCAGCTCCGTAACTTTCAGACCTGGGTCCACCAGAGAGGATAGGACTAAAAACGGAGGCTGAACCCACACTTAAGTGACCCACATTGAAGTGAAACCCGCGTCAAGGGGAAATTAAACCACATCAAAGTGAAAACAGGCATGCCTTTCTTAATCCGCATTAAAGCGCAGGGTCCCTGAGCCGATCGGGTGCCATTAGAAAGCCGAGGGAACCCCAAAATAAGTGAGAAGTTGGCAAGAGCAAAAACGCAGGTCCGACCAGTATGGTTAATCCTACGTTCTCCGTTTATTCTGGCTGAGATGGCAGGTCATATACATTGCTACATAGTTTACATTCACAGGTGTTCTTCCATTGGCACACAGCACAGAGAAAAATGCAAACACACTTTGTTGAACAAACTCTTAAAGCAGCTACTGTGTCCCCACCAAGTGCTATACTTAGTATCTACTAGAAAAACCCTTGGCCCTTGTTACCAACTTAAGGTGTAATTTCTTGCTGTGCCACAGTCTTGGCAGCTGCAATATCAGCTGCGCCACAAGGCCTACAGGCCTTAACTCTGGGGCCCAGTCTGGGTGATTCAATCACAGTCCAAATACAGATCATGTCCACCTTCCCTAAGAAATTCTGCTACAGCCTTAAGTATTTAAAACAGAAACAAACAGCAGAGCCTGTAAAATACTAGGGGGAAAAAAACAAAACAACCAAAAACAAACCCTGATAATTTTTAAATGCTAGAATGCTGCAAATGCTTATCAATTTCCACAGAGGGCAAAATCAATATGGAATATAATTAATTAAGAAAATGAATGTTAGTTTTCCACAATAGACAAGTTACAGCCAAAATAATGGAACCAGTAGTATATCTTAACCAGAAGGTTTCACAAATATTGGCTCTGCCTCAATCCCTGATCCAAAATCCAAGTAATATTGTCAGAGGTGCTATTCACATCCCAAAAATTCTGTATGGATAAGTAATAGACATTATCCAGAAAAGAGGAGGAGCCAAGGAGTGCCTGGAGGATAGTGAGGCTATCATACAATGAAGCAGTAATTACAACAATAAAATATTAATAGTAGCACTTCTCTAAGTTTCCTTAGAAATTTGTGTTCATAGAATGCTGTGGATCCAATACCAATTCTGGACACACTGCTGTGACTCCAACCTCTTTATGTGGCACAGCACAAATGCAGTTTGTCCTAGCGCCAGATTCCATCTATTTACAAATGTTGTTCCATGTCTTCTCACTGCTCACTGGTAGAGGAATGCTCAAATCTGCAAGGCCTACACATGCCTCCAGGATTCCCTCTGGTATGACCTCACTGGCAGTTCCAGTTTCTTTCTGAAGTATTGAACTGGCTTCTGGTCTGCTTACCGGCTAAGCAGTAGATACCAGCATGAACGGACAGTTCGTGGGTCCCAATCTCAGTTTGTAGCGTGGTTAGGCTTGGAATAAAGAGCGGGCTCTAGGNGGGTCCCAATCTCAGTTTGTAGCGTGGTTAGGCTTGGAATAAAGAGCGGGCTCTAGGCATAGGTTGGGAAGGTTTTGTTCCAGTGGAGTCCACGTGCCAGAGGAAGTTTTGGGCTTCCGTTCTCTCCTTAAGTATCCAGGGCGCAGCCTGGGCAGGAGGGAACTTCGGGCCAATGGGGGGAAAGGGAGGGGGTGGTTCCATCAGGGTGATACCACAGGGATTTGGGAATGGGGGTGGTTTTTGAAAGGGATATACCAATACAAACAAATAAACAAAATACATATACAACTTTGAAAAACCTCAATCATGCACTGCAACAAAGTATTTTAACCCTTTAGTTAAAATAGGTTTTAATATGCTGTTGGATTTTTTTGCCTACAAAATATCTACTGCCTAAAGGGTTGCTGCATTTTTTCCTAAGTGTTTTATCTCACTATGACAAGAAGCCCAGAGAAATGGGTTTGCTTACAATTGAGAAGCAGTGATCAAAAATATCTTTCCTTCATTCTCCCTAGAATTTTGCCCTGTCTCTAATAAATATTGGAAAAAAGTACTTGAAACAAGTAACAGCAAAGACTTTTTGTTGTTGACAAAGCTGTCAAGATTTCTTAATTAAAAACAAAATTCAAAACAAAACATATCTTTAACAAAGCTTTCTACATTGGAAACTCACTTCTTACCCTTTAGTGAACAATTTGTTACGGAGGCTTCATGCTCCTGTCTCCTAATTGACACATTTTTTTATATCCAGAGTGTTTTTCTCTTTCTTTGAATATATCCTGTCAGGCAGGACTTACATACAAAACAAAATTAATTTGGTTGAAACTGTAATTTGATTCTGTTGTTAAAAGAAAAATATTCTGTCAAATGACTCAAACCATTCTGTCAACAAAACAACCCTGGCTACTTTCAGATCTTTTCTGCACATGCAATTTGCAAAATAATATCTTTGCTTGAAAAATAGTTCATAATTTTCAAATAGGTGTAGGAGCCTTCTCTGATGAAGTGCTGAATGCCTTTGTGAGCACGTTCAACTCCCTCTGAAGGCCCAAAGTTGTGCATTTTGCAGATTTTTATCCTCAGCCATCACATGAATTACAATGTGCTCTGTCACGCCTTGTCTCAGTCTCTCTCTGGCATTTCTAGATTTTATTACTCTATTATCCTAGAGAAAGGTTTATCAGAAAAAATACTCTGATTATCTGTTGGTGGCTTTAAAAGCCACATTTACAAATGAGATAATGTTATCTATCTTCCTGATTTTTGTAAGAAATCATCATTCTTGTAAAATTTCATAGTGCCCTTTAGCTTCTCTAGCAAATTGCTGTCAAGAGAATTAGCTCTGGTCAAAGCAGAAACTCTGGTATTTCAATACAGTGAAATAATTTCACAAAATTGCACTAGCAACATATTTGGAGGAAGCATTATTTATTTATTATTAACTTTGCTTTAATTTCAGCATCAGAAATTCGTATCTGAGAGAGGAAATGATAGCAGAAATCAATGCTATCGTCATTTCACAAAGCCTGATTGTATTATTGGAAGTAATAATTTTCAGAGGAAGAGTCCGAAAAATGAAGCAAATTCACATCCACTTAGACACAGCAACAGTGGCTGTTCAAAAGTCTCATTCAGTGATATTTTCGATTTCTTAGTTTTTTTCTTATTTTGAATGCTAAAAGGGATAAGTTTGAAAGAAATCTAAATACAAATATTGACTGCACAGTGGATTGGAAATCTCTGCAAGCAACATCTGTAAGAGCTCCAAGGTTCTTCAACTTTATTCATGTCTATAGCATTTCTCTGGCACAAACCTATAGGATATGCATGTACCGTACACAGCCTCTAAATTATTGTTCAGTTTTTTGAGTTATAGGTGAACACCCAGATATTATTTTATTGTTCCTTCTTTAGCTCAAAGTATGGCAGATGAAACTTAATTCTGGCATTGAGAGGAAATACCATCCATAGCAATTTAACTCTGAAATTTAATTCTGTCAACAAGGGCACCATAATCTTCATACCTGCCTATCATAGGACCTACATTTCATATTAGTGACCAAAAACCTGGGTTTTTTCTTTTAAATTAAAGTATTTTTTGTTCTTTAAATAATATTTTTGCAGGTCCCAAATGATCAGAAACGTAAATGCCGTGGACTTCAATCAGGCTTCCACTCATGAATCTGTGGACTCACAGAATGCAGCTGCCTGTACAAACCACATTTACTATAAATTTCACCTTCTTGTAAAGCTACTTTTGCCAGCACAATGAACCCTTCAATTAAAAACAAACAAACCAACATGCAAATGAATCAAGAGAAAAAAGATAAATCTGATGAGATAACAGCACTATGTAAATCAAAGCAGTTGTAATGAATGCAGTGGAGGAAAGCCAACCAAGAGAAGGTAAAGATCTGTCTGAATATATAGAGGAAATCAATCAAAATTGAGTGCTGTTGTTTTCTCACACATCATAGTGATATGATTTTAAGATCAGCTGACCTTATGCACTTAATTAATGCAGAAAACATGTTCACACTGGAGAGAGGGGGACAAGCTATTGATCAAGAGATGCTGAGAGAGCTCCAGTTTGTCACTTCAGGCAGAATTCTGAAGGACAGTCTATATTCTCCCAGTTCCAAAGATATCCCACTCAGTTCAGAAGTTTCCTTCAGGGCTTTATCAAATCCCCAGATCCCCCACATGACTTTGCAGAAGATGTTAAGACTTAAAAGAGGAACACGTGCACTCCTTCACAAAGAAAACATTTGCTTTTATTTTCTGCCTGCCAGGAGAAATAGTGGAAAATAAATGCTGTGTGGAAGACAGCTGTGCTTGATATGGAGGATGTTTATAAATATAAAAATACAGGATTTTAGAAGCAGCTTTTGGTGATTTTGTAAATGTAAAAAAACAGCTTGTACTGAGAACACATAGAAGATTAGCTATTAAGCTTAGTTGTTAGGTAGTTACTAAGTAGAAGTCATATAGGTAAGATATATAATGTTGAAACTCAGCAGAGCAAGACCTAGGTATTTGTCAAAAATCGATAAAGCAGAACTTTGTGGCTTGAATCCAGCAAAATCAAGCTTTTAATTTTTGGCAAGAGCAAAGTGACCTGAAAAATAGCCAAGCCTCCACTGCGCCTGCCCAGAAGTGAAGATCAACCTGAGGAAGACATTGGCCTTCCTCCCAAGACCCCAACCAGGAGGTGTGACAGCTAATTAGAATACGAAGCAAGAGAAGGAGGGAAATGGGCAGGTGAGGAGGTGTGGGTTTGTGGGATCAATGTGTATTTAAACCTGGTCCTTGTCTTGACCAGGTACACATGGTTTGGAGGAGATATCCCCCTGTGTGTCCCAGCTGGAAATAAAACATACCTGCTTTACAATTTCTAATTGTAAAGTCCTTATTCTACGCTTCATGCTCTCCTCTTCATCCTCATCAAGGCTGAGAAAGGGAAGACAATAATACACAATAATACATGGGGAATCTGTCAGGAACTCTCTCAGGTGGGATTGGGCCTAAGATAAATTCTTACACAACTCAAACCAATCTCTGCCCTAGTTCTGAGCAGCTCAATGACTGCTGTGACATTGTCTGTGACATTAGAGGTGAAAGGTAACAAAAAACAACTCTGTGATATTTCCTTCACCTCACCTATTTGTTTTATTTCAGGATTCCCTAGGGAATTTTGTCCCGGCTTTATAATTTAACAAATCTGGAATTAAATGGTCCACAGTAATTGATGCAGTTCTCATCTCCTCAGTGCATTTATAAAAATATTCTCCAAGATCATATTAAAAATGTTTTTTATATTAATCAGGCTTTGAGTTCTTTGCTTCTTTTTTTCTCCCCTGTATTTGAACTATCATTATCAACTCCATTAATAATGTATCATCAGACATTACCCAGTTTGTAGTGTTCAGTAAATTTAGTGCCAGGGCTATGCTCTAAGTCACTCCTTGCACAACAACCACATTTATAACTGTGACACTTTTGTCACAGACCAAGGACTGCACTCATGAGGATTTACACTCACACCTTCAGATGGCTCCATTTAAATATAAGGGATCAAAAAAGGCAAGCATTTCAGTGAAGGAATCACAAAATACACACATCAAGGTTTCCTCATGTTTCTTGAATTTATGGCTCGAAGTTTATTTTTCTCTCAACTCAGGTTATGGTGATGTGTTTTTTCCTGGTTCTAGTCCCTCAAATGGTTTATTCTGTACCCTCCCCCCTCCCTCCTTCCTTGTGTGGTTGGTCTAATCTTTACTGCATTCCTTATACAGCTGTCATTCATCCCTTGGATCCACCCTGTGTTCCTGATTGTGCTACCCCCCTGTCAATCTGTCAATCCTACCCTGTGCTAGTCCCTCCCACTTTGGAAATCCCCTGAACTTCGGCGCACAACCCGCCCACCCTCCCCCCCCCCCCTCCGGTGGCAGGTTGAAGTTACTCCCCTAGGGAGAACACCCG
>JANPWX010018559.1:124540-137708 GCA_024734555.1 Trochalopteron elliotii | reverse complement strand
TCGGCGCACAACCCGCCCACCCTCCCCCCCCCCCCTCCGGTGGCAGGTTGAAGTTACTCCCCACCCTTTGTGTTCCCCATTGGTGGTATTTGTACCCTCCCCTGAGACCTCCCCTGTTTATAAATCACTGTAAGCCCAGTATCACGTGTCTTCGCCTCTGCCCAGCCTTCAAGTAAAGCTCACTTTCTGTTTCTGTTAATAAATTCATTACTCGGAGTTGGCAAGCGAAGCCCGTCTTGTTTTTCCTACCCCGATCGTCTGGTGGGTGCCAAGGATGCTCAGGAACCCTGGGGGAAGTGTCGCAGCCCCCTTTGCTCGCGGCCCTGGACTAGGACTGCGATTGCAACACAGGTATGCAGAGAAGGGCGAGAAAAGGCAACCTCTCTATTCCTGGGGAAAACTTTTCACAAAACAGAAACTGCTTCAAGGGTTATGGCAGAGTTCAAGAGCCTGAAGTGCAGCTTAGGGAAATATCATTGAGTTTACAGTTTTAGACTTCATGACCAGCCCATGTTACCCTGACCTAGAGGACATGACCTCACTTGTAAGAGACTTAACACAGCTATAGGTGAAAAAAAAAGCCCTAACCAAACCTTCAAAAAAATGAAGTCTTCACTTACCATACAACCCAAACTGCTTTTATTCAGCTGACTTATGGAAATAGAACAATTTATTTACAGTGGTGGATAAAACAGGCACAAGAGTTTTACCTTTCCAAGCCACCAAAGCTCAGGATGTATTTATTTTTGCCCAAACCGGGTTTGAAACGCCCATCATTATCATCACTGGATCACGGAAAGTGCAGGGAATTAGAATATTTTATTAAGATAACTTGAACACTGATCTATCAAGTCTGTTAAATAAAAAAAAAATCCATCAAGGAAAAAAAAATAGAAAACCAATGAGATAGAAAGAAAGGAAACACAGAATTCATTTTACATTATATCAAACCTTTACTTACTATAATGATTAGCTGGCTGCAACTCTAAGTCACTTTTTAATCCAGAATACCAGAGCCTTACAATTTAATGTAATTTCTAGCCATGCAGTGACTTTGTATCATACACAGTAAGATATTTCATGCTCTGTAGAGTAAAAAATGTAGGTCAGGACCCACAGACTATAGTCAAGCCATGCTGCTGTGAGTTTAACATATTATTCTTTTGGGAAAATAATGAAACTATTTAATTTTACCCACACAAGCCAATGATCTTCAAACATTCTATTTTCCTAAGAGTAAAAGGAGACTGACACCTGATTGGTGTGAAAGTCAACCTATCAGATGCAAAAAGTTTTCAGTAGGGAAGCAAGCGGAAAATGTTGAAGTTTTGCCTTGCTTGTAAATGAAAGATGCTAAAGTGGGTCCAGAAAATTTCAGTTGATGCACAAAGCTGACAGTCAGTTCATCCACCTGTGTGTTTTGGTTTGTCTTCTTCTACCAAATCAAAGATTTGAGGTCAAAAGAGTGGTGGAAATCACAGAATCATGGAATGGTTTGGGCTGGGAGGGACCCTAAAGCCCTTCCCATTCCATTCCCTGCCATGGGCAGGGACACCTCCCACTATCCCAGGCTGCTCCAAGCCCCATCCAACCTGGTCTTGGACGCTTCCAGGGATCCAGGGGCAGCCACAGCTTCTCTGGGCACCCTGTGCCATGGCCTCCCCAACCTCACAGGGAAGAAGTTTTTCTAACATTTAATCTAAACCCACTCTCAGTCAGAAGCATTTTCCCTCATCCTGTCACTACAGTCTTGTAAGTAAACAAATAAATGAAATAGAAAAGAGGGGGGAGAAGCAAAATTCAGACAACCTCATGCAGTGCAATTTATTTGTTAATACATGTGAATGTTGCAGCTCTTTGTTGGCCAAATGACATTTTTTAAATGCTGGAAATGTTCTGTATATTGGTAACAAGCTCTGCCCACTTGTGGTCTTACCTGCAGTATCTCAACTCTCTGACAAACATCTCTAACAATAAGCACAGCAGAACTTGCAGGTGGGTCAGTTTGTATTAACCTTGCACTTCAGGAAAATACTCATTTCTTTCAATAGCTTTCTGCCAGAAAATTGGTGATGTGGTATTTAAAGCAGCAAGCCCTCTACTCAATGACCAGCGTTGACAGGAAGGATATTGCTCCATCTTGCAGCACACAATTTTAGTCTGGTTTCTCCAGGGATGACAGCTCAAGGGAGAAAGCATCCAGAACAGGAAGGTTTTCATGAGAATTAACACTGGGACCTGCCTCTGAAGATCTTTTTAATGTTCTTCTCTCCCTACTATTTATATATGGATACACTGAATATTTCCTGTACCTGTGAAGATCTCAGGGGACAAAGATGTGCACAGCTGCACTACAAGTCATGTTATAACAGGGGAAATACTTTAAAGATGTATTTTACACTGGTTGTGGCTGCAGCACATTTACACAAAATACCAAATAATAAACAATATCCTTAATCAATCAGCTCTACTCCTCTACAGAACAGAATATTCAGTATTTATTCCATTACACCAATACAGAAAGATGGCAAATAACACCTTGGGTATGGATTAGGATGCAGTATCTCCAATGCTACCTATGCAAAATGCTTTTGGTCTAATACTTCACCAGCCATAGTTAAACTCATGCGCACTGCAGACAGTTTTAGACTACATAAATCAGTAAAATCAGCCAAAAAAATACTGAACACAAACTTGCAGCCTGTTTTACCAAATAAGCTATTTTTTTTTGGCCTGACAAAGGCTGTTTGTCAGCCTTTCCTTCTTCCTAGCAGCCAAAAATGCTTGAAACCTCCTGAATGATGGCATCATTCCGCCCATCTTCACATGGGTCACACAAGTTGAGCCATGTAACAGCAATCAGCAAAAAGATGAGACATTAGGGAAAATTTCATTCTAGATGACACATTCAGATCCTGATTCATATTCCTCACCTGAATCAAGCAGATGTGACCCTGTGCTGGAGTCTTTTAGCTAGCTCAGCCACCGCGGCACAGCGCCATGAGTGGGACACGTCTCCTGAGTGGGCGATGAGAGACGTGGCTTAGAGTGCTTTGCTCTACAGCACGAAGGTCTTTAGATCAGTGCAGGTTGGGGGCAAGGAATGAGAGGGAGGTCCTCTGTGATCCAGAAGGGTTTATTCTTCTGAACAGCCAGTGACAGACTGGACCCCGAGCACAGTGCGCAGCAGCTTATAAACGGGGGAGGTGCCAGGGGCAGGTAACAAATTTAAACCAATAGGGAGAGGATGTGGGAGGAGAACAAGGAGGAGTTTCATACTTCAGGGATCAATGGGAAAACAGTGGAAAGAAAACAAGTCACATGGACCAATGGGACATCGCGAATTAAGGGAATCCCCTGGACAGGTTTCAACAGGGATTGGTCCAGGGAAAGATTGACTTAGAACATTCAGGAAAAAGGGGTTGGGTTAGGTACAACTGACAGCTCAGGGTGTGGAAACAACTTTCAGGACAAACCTATTAACTCAGGGAAATGGGGATACAGAACAGTCCATTAACAATGGAACTCAAACAAACTACAACACAGATGCACTGCAATCTAGATAACCCCCCTTTAGTGAATGCTCAATTTCATCATCAAGCTACTAATTGGTGAGAAAATCCTCTTCAAAAGGCCTTACACTGGCTTTAATTTCTAATGGAAAAATTAACAAAGGAATTGAGGTGCACAGAATGAACCTTATGGAAAAGGTCTGTTTAAATATACAGATTAAAAGTTAGGTAGCTCCTTTGTGGTGATAACCATTGAAAAACATAATGGAAAACAGAAACCTATGTAAATAATGGAAAACAGTTGAGGTCAGCATTCATCAATAGTAAGATATGTTTGTCTTTTTTTGACTCACTGGAGATGAGTATAAACCAACAGTGGTGCAGATTATCATTTAAAAACATAAGTGAGAGATTGTAAATGTAAGTAAGAAAGGCACTAATCATACAGACAGAAAACCTCACCCTCTATTTGATTCACAAAAGGATTTATGATTCAACTAATTTCCAATGTTTATAAGAAATCCCACAGAAAAGTAATTATAGGAGAAAGGAAAAACAGTCCAAAAAAACCCAGATGGTTCCATGTCCTCTTTTTCTTCAGTTAATGGTTAAATTCTTAAAACCTTTGGGATTCAAAACTTTTGGGGACAGACTTCTCAGACAGCATGGGCTGGCTACTTATGAGACCTTGTCACATGAAATATAAAAGGTTTTCCTGCAGGTGTTTCAGCCAAATACTGCAGTGCATCCTGGCCATCAGATGAAGTTAAGCATATTGCTCTTTGGCCATTAAAATGAGCAAGCTTCCCAATCTATCCACTCAGTAATTTAAAGGCACTTCATTACAGCAGTGCCTTTTAAAAAGTAATAATATTATGAGTGCTTCTAGTTAAACAATTAGGTTTGTCCCTTCTTCCAATTAAATTTACTTACTTATAAAGAAGACATGAGCACATCTGGAACTGAAATTATCCTCGTCCTAGGAACATGTACACAGTTCCATTTCTGAGAATGTATTTTAACACTTCAACGAGAAAAATCTGCTCATGTGAAGATAAAATTTAACACCAGAGCAGCATGAACATGTGCAAGGTCAATGTTCTGTGATTCAGCCAGAGCACTGCAAATTATTTGTCTAATGCGCAAAATGCTGAGTTGCTAATGGCAAGATTCTTAACACTTTTAAGCAAGGCAAAAGGATATCTCAAGTTTCCTTAGTCTGTGAGCCACAAACCAGAGTCAGATCATCGTCAGGTACCCTTAAAAATGTCACTTACATGGACATCAGTTCTCAGGACATAGCCAATGTTCTGGCCATTTTCTGAACATACAAATTTCAAGTTCAAAGCCATCCGAGAATAAAACACACAAGAAAAAAGTGAGAAATAAAGAAAAGATAAATGCCCGAGGTGCTGGTTTCATTCTGAATGATTAAGAAAGACTGAGGATCTTAAAATGCTTTAACAAATAAGCTGTACAGATATTAACCCCATTTCATAGAATCCTGGAATCCATGGAAGGGACATTAAAGAACATCTTATTCCAACGCCCCTGCCATGGCAGGCACACCTTCCACCATCCCAGAGTGCTCCAAGCCCCATCCAACCTGGCCTTGAACACTTCCAGGGATCCAGGGGCAGCCACAGCTGTTCTGGGCACCCTGTGCCAGGGCCTCCCCACCCTCACAGGGAACAATTCCTTCCCAATATTCCATCCAGCCCTGCCTTCTGGCAGTGGGAAGCCATTCCCTGTGTCCTGTCCCTCCATCCCTTGTCCCCAGTCCCTCTCCAGCTCTCCTGGAGCCCCTTTAGGCCCTGCAAGGGGCTCTGAACTCTCCCTGGAGCCTTCTCCTCTCCAGGTGAACAGCCCCAGCTCTCCCAGCCTGGTTCCACAACAGGAGTGATCCAGAGTTCAGAACATCTCTGTGGACTCACTCCAGCAGGTCCACATTCTTATATTGGGGGATTTTAAATTTCCAGGCCTTTTGCTGCTGTTTCTTGTAATAAAAGCACCCTAAAAACAAATAGATCTAAAAAAAAAAGCTTTACTTCCTGTCCTTTTAATAATCTTGCCTTCAGTCTTATTCAGTTATGTAAACCTCAACTTAAATGCTTTTTTGCATTTAAGGAAGTTACTTTATCCCATTTCCTTCCTAATCCAGGTGGACTTTGCACCGCACACACAGCACTCAACACTTGGACATAAATGCATTTGCTGAAAATAGCATCAATTATGCATATATATGTATGTATGTATATTTATTTCACATGTCAAACACACATTCACAGAATAATTTGCTAAAAAGATAATCACATGAGATCTCAAAAATTAATGGTTACTATCTGAAGACCTGACAGCATAAATAGAGAGACCTGCTCTTAGGAATGTAAGTATTTTTTAATGATGACTTAGAGTACCAGGGGAACTCCATACAGGCTTTAAAGAAAAGAATTTTTCTTCCAGGATTTTTCAAAGCAGGATTAGCTTCATTTTACAACAAAGTATGCCCATGTGAAGGACACTAAATGACCCAGAAAATTTCTTATCACTAGTCAAAGTAGTAACTAGTAACAAAGAGACTTACAGAATCCACTTCTGTACTTTGAGCTCCTGTTCAAAATAGCAATTTATCCCTTGGGAACATTAAGCAGGAATGGGGGAAATTTAAAATTCAAACATTAAAAATGTAGGCAATAACAAATAGAAGAATTCAGATTTTTCAAGAGGCAAAAAGCTTCTTCCTTGACTGAAAACAGAATTTTATCCAATGTGTTATAAATCGAACGCACAGAAGTTTGCCTACACCCATGCATAAAATAAACACTTTATCTTATACTGTTTAACAAAAACTGATGGATTTGCATCAAAACATGAAATTCAATGAGTCAAACACACAAAATCAAGTGGGCCCTGGCCTTTGGTCCTGAGCTTTGTACAAAACAAAAGCCCTGTACTTAAGGCAGTTAACAGAAATGATAATTAGGTCTAATTCATTATCTCAAGTACTAAAGTAGTAATAACAAATTAATTGCTCAATTGATATATATAATTTTTTTTTCTTTCTGGACATGTTAGAATTAAAATATTGGGGAGGTGGAGATGACAGATCTACAGAAAGTTGACTTTGGTGTAGCCTGAAAGTCAGCAACTAAATAAGCTGTTGACACAAGCAAGGAAGATCTGATGATTGCAGCACAGATTGGGTTTGTGATAGATGTAGTAAATAAATTCGTGTATTAAATATATTGGGACTCTGATAGATGTAGTGAATAAACTTGTATTGAATATATTGTACTTTATAACCTTGAAACAGTCTTGTAAGTTCTGGTTCCCGTAAGTTGCAAAAGCGTCTCCGAATGTCGAGACCTATTTTGCACCTGTGAGACAGCAGGGCGAAACCAGAATTTGCAACAGAAAGGAGGAGGCTGAGCAGGAGATGGCTCATCCATCGGGACGGACTCTGTGCATCAGGGATGATCAGCGTCTGATGCCAATCTCGATGGAGGACCCCAGAGATGGAGCCAATCACCGTTCCAATGCCCGTTTCCAGGAACCCCTTTCAGATCATGCACACTGCCAGGAAATCCGTTCAAAATTCAACCACGAAAGAAACACATGAATATGTAGACTGGACAGGGACACACAATGGACTTGCTGCCGGGCAGGAAAAACTGTATAAAAACTGGACTCAAAACCTCAGCATTTGTGGACAGGAAGGGAAAGCACCCTTGATGCTGTACCTCCGTTCACCCAGCATTCGATCGATGTTGCTCCGTTTTATTGTGGTTGTCTCAGATTGATTTTGGAAATGGCAAAATAAAATCTTTGATACCCGATTGGCTAAAAATTATTTATAACAGGTTGTAGTTATTATTTGTCTGTGTAATTATTGCCTAATATTATACAAATGCCTATTTTTAAAAGCAAAGATTCAGATTCTCACAACTCCAATACTCTGATTTATAAGACCCAGTTATTCTACCTAGGAAAGAAAAAAACCAAACTATAGCAGAATTTCTTAGAGAAGGTGGACATGATTTGTATTTGGACTGTAATTGAATCACCCAGACTGGGCCTCATCGTTGAGGCCTGTAGGAGTTAGTGGCGCAGGTAGAAATTCGGTGCCAAGTCTATGGTGCAGTTAGAATTAAAGCTTAAGGTGTTAGCAAGGGACAGTAGGTTTTCTAGTAGTTAGCAAGTACAGTAATTACTGTGGACACTTTAGCTGCCTTAAGAGTTTGTTCAACAATGTGTGTTTGCATTTTTCCCTGTGCTGTATGCCAATGGGAATACACCTGTGAATGTAAACTATGTAGACATGTATATAACCTGCCATTTTAGACAGAATAAACAGAGGATGTAGCATTAACCATACTGGTTGGATCTGCGTTTTGCTCTCGCCCAAACTTCCCATTATTTGGGTTCCCTCGCTATTCCAAACTGACAATCAGTTTACTCCAAGCTGTTCCAATTATGGACCCACTTGATTTTGAGCATGAAAAGTTGGAGTATGATACAAGAAAAGTGCTGGAAAGAAAGTGGTTGTTGACAAGCTCCCACTTATGGGAAATGGGAGACATATCTACTGTTATGAAACAGCCACTTGAGTCTCCAGAGTCTTTTTTCAGGATTCCAGGGAAATATTGGAAGGCTCAAACTTTCTTTTTTCCAGTGTTTTTATTAGAAGACATTCATTCAAATTCAAGCAAATTTGCAGTTAGAGGTTTTCAGGCAAAGATTTGGGGATAGAAATAGCAGTTCTTTACTAGTATGTATAACAAAGCAAACAAAAAACAACAACTACAGCATTAATAACAAAAACAGTACCAAGAACCTTGAGAGCTTTGCTTCACAAAAATCCAGGGTAGTTTAGTCTCGGTGCCCCTGCAGGATCCTCAGAGCACCAGGCTGGAACAGTGGAAAGTCCCAGGCTGGTAGCTGGAATGGCAGGATGTCCCTGGCAGGGCAGGGGCTAGATGTCACGGCAGGGCAGAGGGGTGCAGTGTCACACTGTAGCAAAAAGAGCAGTGCCGAAGAAGCCGCGACTGCGAGGCAGGGCTGGCCCAGCTCCAGCAGGGCCGGCCGAGGAGCTCAGAATTCCAGAGCAGGGGAGCAGATGATGGTAGATTTCCCAGGACTGGACCCCTCCGGCGACAGTGAACTCCTCTCAAAGCAAGCAGCAACCCAGCCGTTGTCTCTCTCCGAACGCTGAAAAAAACCAGAGAGCGAAGCTGCCTTCAGCTCACTCCTTTACCTGCACAAAACTCGTGTTATCTCCCCCTCCGAGCTTTGGCCACCTCTTTGTTTTGGTCAAGTACTCTTAAGTATCCAACACTTAGTCTCCTTAGTAACTTATGGGGAAAAGAATTCTTTAGAGGAAAAAAAAAAGGAAAAAACCTAACCCCCAACACATAAGAAGATAAATTCAGTATAAATTTAGAAATTACAGACCTAAATACATAGACCTCATTGGGAACAATCTTTAGAATTTATTCTGAGTTGTCAGGGCTCAAACAAACATCTTGATATCTCTCATAATAGAAACAACTTTGGTTTCCATTTCTAGATATGCTGCTCAGTCTTGACTGCCTCATGCTTTCCTAGGATGGGTTAGCAAAATATTTCCTGCCAAGAACTTTCCTAAAATCCCACAGAATGACTAATGTGCACATATATTGGCATATGGTAATAACAGCTAATAGAAAGATGAGGAAAAAAAGCAAATAAATATATAATAAGGTTGGGTATGTATATTGAGTAGTTCTTCTGAAACACTGAGAGCACTACAGAAAACAGACTTAATAAATAGTGCTTCTCTCCTTCTGCCCTAAAGTGAGACTTCATTTTAGTGATTTCATATCACTACCAAAATGCTTTCAATATAAACCAGCTTTCTTGCCATAAATGAATAATTTTGTGCAATATATGTTGCAAAATAATTCGTGCAAAAAAATTAAAAACTACAGCATTCGTGTAACCAAAGCCAGTGACGGGGAGAAAGCAATTTGCATCAGGTGATAAGGGAAGAGGGATTCAGATACCAAGCCAGGATAAGCTGTCTCCAAAGATGTTTATTCCAAAGGATTTTTATTTGTCTGACAAGGTCCCAGTGATATGCATTCGATATGCATCAACGATAAGATAATATTCGTCACCAAAGATGTTTATTCCAGAACAGAATTCCAATAAGGAGATGAATTATTCACCCATTCCAGGAAACTTTTTGTCAGACTGGCAGCAAGAAAAGAAAAGTACATGAATATGTTAAAAGGATAAGATAAATGAGAGAAGCGAGAAGATCCCCCCCCCCCCCCCCCCCGTACCCCACTCAGCCAAAAATGTATAAAACAGGACCCTGCAAAAGCAGGATTTGTGAACCACGGGGATTTGGAGCGATAGAGTCTGAATTTGGTTCACCCAGTGTCGATTGCCAGGCTTGGCACTGTTTTGCTTGTGGCTTTTTCCAAACTTATACTTTGATTATTTAATAAATTCTCTTTAATTATTAAATTGGCTGATTCGTTTATAACATTTTGCAAAATAGAATTAGCATTAAGCTTAGAATTTGAGAGGAACTTGAAAACAGACATGCTGGGCTTTCCAAAAGTCCTTCCAGTCACTCTGCAATGCAGCAAGACGAGCACTATTTTTCTACTTAAAGTGGAAACAAAAACTGCAAGACTCATTTTAAAAGTCACTTGAGTACAATTGCTGCACAGAGACATTTTACCTTCAAATTCCTCCTCCCATGGCCACTACACATTCAGACCGCAGCCAGCTGTCTGACATCCTTCTTTCTGATAGCTCCTTGCGAGGCATCCCTGGAAGTCCAACTCTCCCACTGTTACAAGCCATCTTTATCCCCCTTCCCTTGGTTATAATGCACTGATGTATCCCAGGAGCTGCCAAGGAACTGAAGGAGCCTTCTGGAATGAAGCAGAACTCCCTAGGGCTTGTTTATAGATGAACATTGGGTTGGAATAACTCAATATGTGAATTTAAACCACGGAAGCAAAAGCAGCAGAGTACAATCAACTTATTTTCTAATTTCATTGTGAGCTGGCTGTAAAAAGAAAAAAAAAATTACCTGCAGAAAATTAGTAGATATCATACAAAAACCTGTGTATACATTGAAGTCACCCACTGCAACACAGGCTACTACTGGTGGGTGGTACAAGTGGCAAAAGGATGGATTTGGACAGGCTGGAGACGCAGGCTGCTTGGAAAGCTCATGGAGCTCATGAGGGCAAAGCCTTGGATGTGGGCTGGAATAGCCTCATGCAGCAGCACAGGCTGGGCAGGGCATTCATTGTTTCTCCATTGCTCTGCAGTTCAGCACATCTGATTTTTTTCTCTGCTGGATGCTTTTCCTGTTGGCTTTGTCTCCTCTCAGACTGGTTCTGTCCTGCTCCCCAGATTGTTCTCCCTTAATTAACAAGCACTCATTCACAAAGCACTGAAGTAATTTACAGCCCTGGGGCCTCTGGAATCATCCTGTGCTTGCTCATGGCCAGCCCAGAGAACACCAAGGGATAGGTGACACCATATCCTCAGATAACCATACAAAGCAGAAATAAATCGACCAACCTGCAATTTCACTAATTTCACTAATTTCAAATGAAGCTTTTTTCGGAGCATCTCTGAATTCAGCCTTACAATACTGAGGTATATTCATCCACTACAGAAAGTTTTACAGCCCAGGAAATTAACTTTGGCATCATATTTGAGGTGATGCTATAATCATTCTCTTCCTTGCATAATGTGTGGCTGATTACAAAATCCTGATTAAAAGGGTAAGCAAGAACTGAGGGCACTGCCTATGCTCATGTGCCAGCTCCTAAAAAAATCTCTAAACATAACAATCTATCTGAACTAATGACATCAAGAAATGGATGAGTCTGGCTCCATTACATGTGACAAGGACAAAATTTACCTAAATCTACTTGGAAAAAAAGAATTTAAAAATCGAATTTCTAGTGTGAAAAAGAGGTATTGGGGTGTCGCCCTGATCTTCAGCCTTCTGATGGTTTCTAGTTCTACTAGAGCTTTCTCACGATTTAAACATAAACAGAAACAAATACTGATGTAAACAACATTCTTTCTGAGGGAAGGACAAAGTAGATTGTTTTCATTCCTCCCTGTGATGGACTGCTGGTTTGACCACTGTGGTCAGAGAGGTGTTCCTCTCATCTCCCAATCCTTGATCAAATTCCAAATCCTTTTTAAACCCCAAATCATAATAAACTTCCCTTCTTTTTGTAATAGATGTGATTATAAATTCGTGCAATTAAAACATAGAAGGAAGTTATAGCAGATGATAGAATGTATATTTTCTATAACCCTGTGAGTATAAAAAGTAACCTTGATTCCCGGACTGGGAGGGGCGTTCACCAAATACCAGGACATGCTTTATATACAATCTAACATCTCAATTTACACCAGAAAGGAGGGTGGCTTGCCAGGATGTAGCTCCTTGAGCTAATCAGATCTTGGGCACCCGGACCATCAACCCACCATCAACCCACCATCAACGCACCATCAACACATCGACACCCATTCCGAGGGTGGACCCTGCATTTGACGACATCATCATCCCAAAGGAGGATTCCTGGAAGGTCCTTTCAGACTCGGCCCAGCACCAGGAAATCTGTTCAGGGTTCATCATCAAGTGAAAAGACTGGGTTTGAATTTGAAAAACACAATACCTCTGCTGCCGGGAGGCACAAAATACAGTATAAGAACTCAGACTCAAACCCCAGCAAATCGTGGAACAGTGCGAGATAGCAACCCTGCTGTCAGTCGGCTGTTTCACCCAACATTCGAATGTTGTTCCCTGTGGCTGTCCCAGATAGATTTAAAATGGAAAAATAAAACTTATTATTTTTCTGTCCAATTGGCTGGTTGATCATTTATAACATTTTCCTCACTTCAACCTGACGGGTGAGTGTGGTTCTTTCGTGTCCTGAACAGTGACATTGGGGCTTTTTGTTTGTTTTCTCCACTTTTAGCCAAAGCTGTGGACCTGTGGCAAGGTATGCTGGAGCGGAAAAGATTTCTGTTTCTGAAGACGATTTTAGGCATTTGTTTTATTATGGAAAAGGCTTGGTTTTCTTCCCCAGTGTGGCAGAAATTTTTTCGACCGACACCTGGGGTCTGTTTGGTGATTATTTAATCCAGGTTGTGTCTGCAAATTACACTGTGGACACGGCGGAATTGTTGTGGCTTTGGAAGCAATGTTACAGTGTTTTAAGAAGTTATGAGAGCTCGGTAGCTCCCGTGGGGGCCTGAGTCTCCCCTGGGGAGTTTTCCAGCTCGGAGGCTGGGGGGGAGGAAGAAGCATCCCTCTCAGAGGCTGAGATGGGCTCCGAATGGGATTGGGGGGCGGAGCCCTCCTTTTCTTCCCAGGACGCTGCATTGGACGTCTCTGTCCCTGGCGGAGAGTTCGATTACCCGGGCGTTCCCAGCCAGCCGGTCCCGACCGACGGGCTGCTGGGCGGGGGCCCGCGGGCTTCCGGGGAGCCGGCAGCATCGGCCGCAGGGGCCCCGCCCGTCCCTGTGCCCAGGAGATGGAGGAGCGAGGGGGTTTTCCCCCCGCCTCGGCGCTCTCCCGGCACTAGGGGAGGGTGCGGAGCTGAGTCCGTCTGATGGCGGGGCTG
>JANPWX010018559.1:97745-124140 GCA_024734555.1 Trochalopteron elliotii | reverse complement strand
CGGGCGGTGGGGTGGGGCGGTGCCGCAGCTCCACAAGCCGTGCCCCTCCCGGCGCCCCGTTACCCCCCACGCTGGATCGGGGCATGACGCATGACGGCCTCGATCCATCTTCCGCTGGGTTCCCATGCCTTGGCTGGATCCGTGGCTCTAGCAGGGTCCACTGTCCGGGCTGCGGCGGTCAGCACTTCTGCGCTGCCGCCCGACACGGGTTCCGTTGGGGCTGGAGCGGCCCTGGAGCCGGAGGGTCCGGCCCCGCCGCCCCCTCCCACGGAACCCGGGGCTGCGGCGGGGACCGGCCCCGCGGGATGCGCTTTTGGCGCAGGAGGGGACATGGCCACAAGGAGGCCGGCGCCTCCCTGGGGAAAGGGGTCCCGGGGTGGATCTTTTTAGCTGGGTTGTGGACGGTGTCCCCCATGTCTGGTGACTGTTTGTCCAAGAGACAACACGAGGTTTTGGGGGTCTTATTGATGTGGATTTCATGGGACGGATTTATGCCATGGTTTCCACACCCACCCTCCCCGTCACTGTCCCTGAAGGGACCAGGATTGCTCAACTTGTGTTTTTTGAGTCTTCTGTTCACAGGACAAAGAGCCGGTGGAGAGAAGATGGCTGTTCTGAAGCTACCAGGCTGCCTCCAGTTCGCTGGACTGCTGTTCTGGCCAGAGACTGTCCTGAAACGATTTTTACCCTGTCTGTACCTGGAGCGGACATCGCGATTTTCTCCCTTGCTGCTTGGCCTCTGGAATGGACTCTCTCTTAAGACAAATTAGTTGCCCTTCGGGACTTGGTTCAGGAGCTGTTGGACCAGGGTCAGCGGGAGCCTTCTACCAGTCCTTGGGACACTCCTGTTTTCTGCATTGAGAAGAACTCTGGGAAATGGAGGTTGTTACAAGACCTCCGAAAAGTTAATGCCATGGTGAAAAGCATGGGGATGTTGCAGGCTGATATGCTGTCGCCCACCATGCTTCCCGCGGATTGGATGATCCTCATTGTGAATCTGAAAGATTGTTTTTTTGTGATTCAGTTGCATCCTACAGGTATCATGGGCCAATGGAATGATGGATGGTCTGATCCCTTGCACATTTTGGACTGGGTCTTCCTGCCCCATCAGCCGCCAGAGGCGGCAAGTACCTTGTTTGAGCTAATTGCTCGATTTCAGCCGCAAAAGATGGTGATCACTTTGTTTGAGCTCATTCCTCGATTGATAATTAAATGCAGGCAACAGTGCTTGCAATTGATGGGTGCGGATTTTGCAAAGTTCATACTCTCGGTATTACGGGAGAAATTTGACCAGAGCTTTGCAAGCAGTGTTTCTCTGCAAAGTGCTCTGGAAAATTTTCAGGGCAGATCACTTCTCAACTGCCCAGCCATGAGCTATTGCAAGTGGCAAAATTCTTTAAAATTTCTTTGCGGCCCAAAAATAGTCAGAAGTCAGTGCAAGGACTCACCGTCTTTATTGACGGTTCGGGAAGGACAAGAAAGGCCATTGTTACTTGGAAGGATGGATCTGAGTGGCAAGTTTTGGAAGGTCATGTGGATGGGTCAGCCCAATTGGTTGAATCAAGGGCTGCCGTCATGGCATTTCCACAGTTTTCCCAGGAACCTTTCAATTTAGTCACGGATTTCGCTTGTGTGGCCAACATGGCACAGCGGTTGGGTCATTCAGTTTTGAAGGGAGTCAGCAATGCTGCTTTGTTTCATTTGCTGAAGACCCTGTGTGTTGTGCCACTGAGGCCTGAGTTCTTAAAAAAAAACCCAAAAAAATCAAAAAAAACCCAAAAAAAACCCAAACCAAAACAAAAAAACCCCACGGGTTCTTCAAAAACAAAAATGGGGAATGCAGTCGATTGGCAAAAGCTTTGTATGCCATCAAGCACCTTACGGTGCTGCAGAATTCTATTAACCCTGCCATGTTGAAAGCTGGAAACTGTGACCAAATGAAAGGCAGCCAATGGAGTGATGACTCAGATGCAGACGATGCGAGTGTTCACTCCGATGGTCCTTCCACAAGACTGAACATTGTTAATTTTTTCTTTTTTCCTTTTCTCCTTTCCTAACGCAAAAAGGGGGAGATGTCGCCCTGATTCTTCAGCCTTCTGATGGTTTCTAGTTCTACTAGAGCTTTCTCATGATTTAAACATAAACAAATACTGATGTTTTTGTGTCAGAGTTCAGGGCATCCCTCTGCGCGCCCTGGAAGGTCACAGACCTCAGCAGAGAGGTCTGAGACCCGAGGAAGAGGGTTTGAAACCTGGACAGGGGGGGTCTGTCCAGGGGATTTGCCTGGCACAGAGCCCAGGAAGACAAAGGCTTTGATTTTAGTCCATGGAAAAAGCTTCCAACATTGAGAGAAGAATTACAAGTCACAAAGGTGTGACAGACAGTAGTGTAGTTAATCACCGGGTGGAAAATTTTGTAGTTTTGGGATTCTTAGAATGGAGGTGAATGGGGAACAAGATGGAGATTTTAGGGTGGTGCCCTGGGTTCTTCTTGTTCTCCCTTGGCATCCATTTTCTGCAGTGACGGTGGCACAAAGTAGTTTGAGGGGATTGGGTCAAAGTATAAACGACCCCTTTAGTATAGGTACTAGGCATTGGCATCAAATTGTAAATAATAAGTACGTAATTATCTGTATAAGAGGTAGCAACCTCCCATCACGGGGGGAGTCACCCTGTGTCCAAGCAGCTGTGAACACCTCGGCCGGGCACAGAGAAAATTGTAAGATAAGAAATAATAAATACGCGAGAAACCCAGAACAATAAGACCTTGAAGACTCCATTTCATTCTCGCGCCAGACCCAGAGCCTTCAGAGGGCAAAAAAGACTCACTCGAACCACCAGAACCACCACCTGAATCTCAGGGAAAAGAAAACCTAAACCCGAGATTTTTGTAAACAACATTCTTTCTGAGGGAAGGACAAAGTAGATTGTTTTCATTCCTCCCTGTGATGGACTGCTGGTTTGACCACTGTGGTCAGAGAGGTGTTCCTCTCATCTCCCAATCCTTGATCAAATTCCAAATCCTTTTTAAACCCCAAATCATAATAAACTTCCCTTCTTTTCCTCACTTCAACCTGACGGGTGAGTGTGGTTCTTTCGTGTCCTGAACAGTGACATTGGGGCTTTTTGTTTGCTTTCTCCGCTTTTAGCCAAAACTGAGGGTTCAAAATATATACTGTTCATACTGGAAACTTGAATTGTAAACAGAATTTTTTTGCACCTGTAAGATTTTCTCTCATCTCCTTTGGAATTGAAGATTCTGTCGAGACTTGTGTAGTGACTTAGGATCTCAGTTTAATACAATGCATTCCAGAGGCATTAAAAATTGGGCTAGTTTTCCATATGCTGGGATAAATTTCATACAAGTTTTAATTTGCTATAAGAGCTTCTTGAAGTATCACAAAGGTTTTCTAAATCCTCCTTTAACACAACACAGCTGACATGTCCAGTGTTATGATCAGAAAAAGGCAAACAGGCACATCTGTATATGTAGAACTCACTGTCATTTTCAGATTCAACAAAATTTCATAACTTATAAATGTTATCTGATGGTTTTCTTGCATATGAAGGGAGAACCAGCTAGCTCTGATCTGCTGCTTCTCATGTCAGAGCTGTTT
Source organism: Trochalopteron elliotii (assembly GCA_024734555.1). NCBI lineage: Eukaryota > Metazoa > Chordata > Aves > Passeriformes > Leiothrichidae > Trochalopteron > Trochalopteron elliotii. The sequence goes on along the minus strand of JANPWX010018559.1, from coordinate 120,524 downwards.
ATCTTGACAAAAAATCATATTTAATACAGTAAATTATTTGCCTTCTAAAAACTACAAACAAGAACTTAACTTTAACAAGAAATTAATCCCACTTCTCACACCTGAAGCTGGAAAACACAGAGGATTTTGTTAAAAATCTGTTTTTCAGGAAGTTTTTAAAAACACACATGTAGCGACGTGAATTTTAGGTCTTGAATTTGTATTTGTATTTGTCTGTACTTGGTATGTCCCTTCCCGAATCCTCTCACCCATCCCCTGATCCCCTTGGTATCTCCCAGAGGGGACCCCCTTGTCAGTCACCCTGGAAACTTGAAGAGAGATCATCTCCCATTTGGCCAGGTGCTCAAACACCTGCCCTCTTCAATTGTCCTGCTAAGTGTCCCACTCTAGAACACCCAACCCCTTCCCATCCATTGGCCTGAATTCTCCTGTGGCCTCAGGCTATGTTCTGGGGTACATAAGGGAGAAGGACAGGCCGAGCCTTGCTTTTTGCACGTGGAAGCTGCACAATAAACACCTTTCAAACCCACGGCAGAAGCCCGCTCTTCATTCCAAAGCCTCACCCACGCTTCCAGCTAGCAGATCTGAGGAACCCACACGAACTATTGCGGTTGGTCTGGGGTAAGCAGCCTGCCGGTAGCAGCCCCCCAGGAAGAAACCACCACACACGCAAGAACATTTTTTTTTTCCTGTGTAACACGGCCACGAAACAGAGCTGCCTGGTGTGTACATAGCAAAAGAATAGCCAGGAAAAACCACTCCATGGAAACAAGTAGTATTTCTTTTTAAAATAGGGAAGTTTTTTAAAACAGGCAGAATGCAGAGCAAAGTGTGCTGTAGAGCTTTTGTCAGGGCTTATTTCAGCTCACCTAAATAGCTCATCACAGCTCTGGCAGTCTGAGGCAGCAGAACTATTCCAACAGTTTGCTACCCTCCTTTGTACCAGGCATTTTATGCAGTCGACTCTTCCAGGTGCAGTTAGTAGATAACAACTACAGCTGGGTAAAGATAACAATGCCTTTTCCCCATCCTGTGTCTATGAAGATAACAATCACACTGGGCCAAATTAGGAGCTCTGCCATAAATAGCCCACAAGTCTCACTATTCTGGCTCTTTGGTGTACTGGGTTTCTTTAATAAATTCAGAAGTTTCCCACCATTTTTGTCAAATGCAATATTTCAAAGGACCCCTGCACTACAGAGCAGGGCTCCAAAAGGAAAATATACTTCCCTGTGCAGAGAGGAAAGCGAGCCTGCCTAGTGCAGCCTGAGCTGTGTTTTGATGTAGCTTTATGCACTCCTCTCTTTCATTTACCCGAAGTTAACCAACTGATAAACAGAAAAAAACATATCCAGGAAACCAAAGATTATTCACCAGGGAGAACCAACCATTAGCAACAATCACATTGATCACAGAAAACAACTCTCATCCCCAAGAAAGAGCCACTGTAATCCCTCAGAATGCAGACTATTAGCAGGTGGATGATTTAGTACTGCTAATAAATAATAATTTCAAATGGCTACTTAAAAATAGTATTGATGGCCACTTTACTGTGAGGCTTTGACTACTGAACAAAGAAGGATTTTAACTAAACCACTGCAGTGGAGCTCCACAGATAATAAATGTGTGGTAAGAATTTAGTGCATATATACTGCAAGGACTTTGAAGAAAATATATTGAGAGATTAAAATGTTCAACTGCAATTTGTGGATAAATGTTCCACCTGAACATCACAAAATACTGGTGATCAAACCACTCTTTATTAAACTGCCAAGATGCATAAATATACACATGTGAAATTTCACATTCACTTCAGAATCTCAAAAAGCCAGAGGATACAGCCACTGCCATCCATTTCCATGGTATAAAAATGTTTCTTGGGATTTTGAGGGGTATCCAATGAGATCCTCCCCAGTCAACCTTGAGAAATTCCATTTCTTTGCATTACTGACTTTTTTGTGTTCTTTAAATTCCTGGAATGATGGATATATGAGGTATCCAAAGAGATTACTAGAATTTTTAATGTAACATCAAAGTTTTTGTCTCTTCTGTACCTCATCCCTGTTCCTGGTGCCAAGAGCATCCACCTCTGCAGTGGGTACTTGTGCAAGTGCTTAAACTTAGCAGCAACACACTTGATCAAAAAAGAAAGCAAGAAAATGGGTCTCAGGATAAGCCAACATAAATAACTACAGCTAGAAATGAAAAACGGGAGGGGAAAAAAAAAGGTCAGAAGAGAAAAAAAGCAATAACTAATAAGAAACAGTATCTGAAACCAGCTGGAATAACTACACTAAACATAGCATCTTCCTTTCTATTTGAATACTTTTAAATACTTTAAATGTAGGTCTGCCTTTGCTGCAACCCACCAGATATAAATGAGCTGACATAATTTAGTAATAGTGTTTGAATGCTACATTCAGACACACATGGATATGAAAGAAAATAAAGATAAAACACATCAAGTTTGAAAACCATAAAACAATCTTTGAGAGTAAAAATGTGGAAACAAGTGGCTAAGATGAAGAAAATCCTACAAGTCCACAAATAATAATCATAGGAATCACTGCTTAATTTAGTGCCTTTGACATTTCTGTTATCTGATCCTGGTCCTAGACTGCTCCACAGAAAACTGGAATTTAATATTGAAGATTGTCGTGGTTTGAAAGCAAATGAGTGAGAGGCTTCAAGTCAGAAATACAATTTAATAGGAAGAAGAAAAAATGATAAAATAAAATAAATGCAATAATACAAAAAAAAAAAAAAACACTGACAGAGTCAGAATACAACCTGAGCGGGATGATGGAAGCAGTGACCCAGTAGAAAGGTTTGGTAGCTCTGATCCTTTGGGAATCCAGTGGGTAAGGTCCCCTGTATTGCCCCAAATCCCAGATTATATCCAGGTGAGAATGTTTGGCTCCTCCCCCTGGGTGGAGTATCTCACAATGGGATAATGAGTCATACAGGGGGTCCTTGATGACTCATTAAAGAGAGATAACTCCCGGTGGGAGTTATCTATGAGTCATGCAGCAGGCCATTAACAGAAGACCTATTAACAAAAGACACCTTAACAGAGGACACCTTAACAGAAGACACATTAACAGAAGACACCTTAACAGAAGAGGGATGGGGAACCTGGAAGAACACTGCTTCAACAATTGGTTTCAACAGTTCATGAAGGTGGTGATAGAATACTTTGTGCATATCTTATACTACAACCCAGGACAAAGATAAAACCAATAGCCTCCTATAACTACATTAAGTGAAACTAAATTGGTATTTCTGTTCTTCCTGGTAGGTAGCCATTTGTTACAGTAAGCAGTTACAACATGCATGGCTGAACACATGGCATTCATTCTCCAGCCTTTGTAGCACTGGCACAACCAGCTGGTGACAGAAACAGATACCCAGCAGCTCTGAAATCTGCCCAGAACATCTGAGCGGGACTGTAGGAAATAGCCAAAGCTTTCCTGAGCAAGAGGGGCAGGAGGAGAAGCCTTTTGGGGGAGCACAGACCAGCCCAGCCAGTTGCAGTTCACTCCTCAAGCACCACAATCCCTGCATTAGGTTCACCCATGTCCCTTTTGGATCTGTTCATTAATTACCTGTCCAGGGGTTCCTTCAATCCCTTTCTGAACCAGCTGAACCCATCTTTTCCCTGTCCTATGTCAACAGATTGCTGAAGTTTTCCATGCAGAAGTACTTTATGTCCCCAGAGAGGCTCTGGCTGCCCCATCCCTGGAAGTGTCCAAGGCTGGATGAAGCTCTGAGCATCCCAGTCCAGGGGGAGGTGGCCCTGCCCATGGCAGGGGAGTTGGAACAAAATGAGCTTAAAGGTCCCTTCCAACCCAAACCATTCTGTGATTTAAACTCATGTCTTGCCAGTTTTAATTAGTGCCTCTAGCTCAATTACTTTGATTTGTTGTGATGCCTAGAAGGCTGACCTGAAACAGAGACTGGACAGAGCTAGAGAATAAAGTAGGTATTTGTTGAAAAGCCTCCAGGATTCACCTCGGGCAGGACAGGAGCCTGACCAAGGCTGCACCCCGAGACCACTACGAAACACCACACACGAAAATGGCTGACCGGTCACAAGGTCTTACATTTTTATTAGCAACCTGAGTTGCTTGAGTTTTGCACCACTGGTAGTTGGGGAACTGGGGATTTTTTTTTCAATACTGGACAGTTTTTCTTTTAATGTCTCTATTTCTTGCAGTATGCACACTGGTCTTTCTCTGTAGGGGAAGTTTTCTTGGATGACTTTTTTTGAGTTGCTTTTTTACTAGGATGGGTTTTAACTTTTTTGATTGAACTTTTATTTTGAAACACCTTCTAGGCAACTTTTAGCAGTTTATTTATGTCTCAAACTTTTTTTATCTTCTGCAGCTTTTTCTTTATATTATTTGAAGCTTGACTCATGAAAAAAAGCACTAGATGTGCTTTGCCATCAGTTGATTTTGGATTCAAATCTGTATATTTGATGGCAGTTTTTCTTAGCCTGTTTAAAAAATCAGTGGCTGATTCACTATAATTTTGCTTTACTTCGTAAATTTTTGACTAATTTATAGCTTTAGGGACACTATGTTTTAACTTATATACTACCAGGCTTTGACATTTGTGATATATGTTCTAAAATAAATTAGTGTATCAAGTATGTTATATGTTATAACCTAAAACTGTGCTGCAAGTTCAGATTTCCAAAAATTGCGAAAAGCGTCTCCGACTACTGAGGCACATTTGCAACTGTAAAAGCTCTCAAATAGTAGCAGGGCGAAACCAACATTTTCAACAGAAAGGACCGGGCTGAGCAGGAGATGGCTCGTTCATCATGGGTGGACCCGCCACTTCACGGATGATCAACGCCTGATATGGATCTAGGTGGAGGGAACCCGGAGATTGCACAGATCAGCATCCCAATGCCCAGTTCCAGGAACCCAATTCAGGACCTTGACCATGCCAGGAAAATCTTTCAAAAGTAAACAGCGAAAGAAAGAAGTGCATGAATATGCACACTGGACAAAGGCTCACAATGAACTTGCCTCAGGGCAGAAAAACTGTATAAAAACTGTACCCTGAATCCCAGAGTTTGTGGATGAGAAGGGTCAGCTCCGTTGAGGCTGTCCCTGCGTTCACCCAACCTCGATAGATGTTGCATCCTTTTATTGTGGCTGATTCAAATTGATTTTGAATGGCAAAATAAAATACTTGATATCAAATTGGCTACGGATCATTTATAACAATATTGTTTCAACTGCGCTAATTGTTCTGCTGTATTTGGATTTTATCTTGGATTTTCCAGGGGGAATATCTGTGGGACAGTACTTTGAAGTGATTTATTTGCAATGCTTGCCTCAGCTGAGGTAATGATAGCTTTATTTACCATTTTTCTTTCAGTAGGGTAAAGTAATGTGTCTAACATAGAGTTCAGATCAACCTAGTCAGGGTTTTGCAAGTTAATTGCTTTTTTTACTATCACTGTTACTTTATCTGGGTTTTTTTATTTCTCTACAGTAGTTTTTCACTGTTCTAACTTAATAAGGGAGTAGGGAACCTTCACGTATATTTGCTTCTGGTTACTGACAGCTTGCTTCAATGGAGCTTGTAAAACTGGTTCTGTCTTTTTTGTCCTGATCCGTTTGGCGATCAGACTACGTTCTTTAATAGCTCGCTTCGCTATTTTATTTTTTTTCGCCTGCTTGAGGCAAGAATCTGCTCAGTCTTATCTTCTTCAGTATGATGCCTTAAGTTTTAGTTTTCATGTTTGCAGATTCTGTGCTGCCTAGGGATGTAGTTCTGAGCCTCATATTAAGTGGCAGTAAGCTCTCTTCACAGAGTAGGTAGACAAAACAAATCCTTTTTCTGCGGAAAACCAAGGACACCTTTCAGGCCTAAAAGCATAAACAACGGTGGACTCAAGGGAGGAACAAGAAGGATGAGACCTCACAATCTGAAGCTGTAATTGGACAATTAAACCCCAATATGCAAATGGACCAAAACTTATAAAAGTGTGAGACCTCATGACCGGGAGGTAATTTTTTGGGTTTTTTTGTGACTATTCTTGGTCCAGCAGGGGCGCAGCCTTTGTCGGGCTCCTGTCCTGCCCAGGGTGGATCCTGGAGGCCTTTCAATAAATACCTACTTTATTCTCTAGCTCTGTCCAGTCTCTGTTTCAGGTCAGCCTCCCAGGCAACAGGTATTTGTCTCATCTTTTCCTTTGGAGCTGTCTGACTTTGTCATTTTGGTTGCAGCTGGAGCATACAATCTGCTTCGCTTAGTTTTGATCACAGGAAGAGCCATACAGGATTTACAACGCCGCTGGTTCCGGGCTGTGCACCCGCGTGCTTCTATGACATCATCTGAGGCAGCTCCCTGGCATTCAGGGTTGCTATGGTAACTCGCAGGCTTGGGAGCAGAGGAAGAACTACTCCTCCCATGGGAGGTTCTTTCTCCGATTTTTTTTGTAGAAAGTTTTGCTCTTCGGCTTTTCTTTTAGGGGTGGTGTTGTGGGCTGCATTCGCTGGCTGTTTTTTCTCTTTTTTTTTTTTTTTCACTGGTTTGAAGTTTACTAGGGACATGCTTCATTCTGCCCTTCTTTTTTTTGGTGGCGGCGGCACCGACTTGGCCGGGGGCAGCAACGGGAGAGGGGAGGGGGCTAACGCAACCAGGGGTTGCAGCAGCAGAGGCCTCTCCGCTCTGACTAGGGGCTGTGGCGGGGGTAGGGGTGGCTGCCTTATCGGGGGCAGTGCTGGTAGCTGCCAAAGCTTTTTCTCCCCCACCTGCTGTGACTTGGACGGTGATGGTGTTGGCAGGGGCAGGATTGGGGGTGGCGGGGCTGGAGCCACCAGAGGTGGCCCTGGCAGGGGTGGGACCAGGGGTGGAGGAGCCCCCGAGGGGGGCACTGGCAGGACGGGGGGTGGTGGGGCTACGCTCGGACTCAGGCTCGGGCCCCCCCTTAGATTAGGGGTTATGAGATTAAACTTTGCTTTTTTTTTTTTCATTCACTGTTTCAGATTAATTTATAATTTTTCTTAGTTTTTTCCTGGTTTTTTTTAAGACCAATATATGCTCTTTTTTTTCTGGCTCTTGGCAACAAGCTAACATTATAAAGAGCCTTGCATATTTTAGCTTGTTGAAATATCGATTTTAGAGTATGTGGAAGATTAAACTTGATATTAATTTTTTATCAAGATTCTTAAATTCAGGCCACTTCTGGTTATTATCTAGTTCATAAGTTGGCTAGATTTTTTCTGAGAGTTTAGTGAGTTTAGATTTAAAGAATAAGGAATCCCCCCCAGTCAGATCAGTTCAGTTTTTCAAAACTAATGCCAGGGGACTATTTCTTGGGATGTTATTATTACAACATTCACAAGAAAATGCACACTCCATACCTCAGAAGTTATAAGTGAGAAAGTAATTAGGGGAGAGAGAAGCAAATAAGCATGGGATTTGAATTCCTGTCCTTCGGAGTCACAGGACAGGGACTCTCTTTGCACTACTGCTGGCCTTACGCCAACAGCACCACAATTTAATTTTAAGGCAGGAACTCATTCCCTGCACCTTTGCTGGCTTTTTAGGCTTTTTCTCTAACACTCAACAGAATACTTTTTTATTCAATTACTCACGCGCCTCTGTCAGGTTTACAGAAGTTTGGATTCTTGGGCTCTGATACTTCTTGGGCTACAGCTGGGGTCGCCGCTTTTTCAGGGTGTCAGCAGGAGCTGGGTGTTTTTCTGGTCTAGGGGGGTTTTTTAGATGCCTCACTGATAGGATAGGGTTAAAATGATTTCTAAAGGCATAAGAGTAAGAGCTAGCTTCACGGTAACCAGGTGTGATTTTCATGCTATTGTTCTAATCAAACCAAGTATAACTTGCCTAGACGATCGGGGGGGGAAGGGGAATGCATATAATACTAGGCCTAAAATAAAGTTAGATGTTCTTTAGTAAGTTAAGGTGAACCTGTACCGGTATCATAATCATTGATAAATTACCTTATTGTTAATTGTAAGTATTTGGTAACTAAATATGATTATTATCTTAAATACGAATCATGAAAAATCTTAAACGCGAATCCTAAAAATAGATTGTTCTAAATTCATGCTTGGATAGAATCAATAGAACAATGGGGTTTAATGTTTAACATGTATACTTATGTAATAAGAAAGTATAAAACTGTGTCTATTTTCGAACTTCGGGTGGAGTCAAGATTTGGGTGATCAGACCCCTGACTCCCAGAGCTCTCCAATAAAGCACTGCATACAATCATTCCATGATTGTGTGTTTCTTCCTAGGCTAACATTTTGGCGACCCCAGATGGGACCTTGTGAGTGCTGCTGAGGACCCCACGATCTGATCAAGCTCCAGGCCGGCACACTGAGGATATTCTTGGGGAGCCCATCAGTGCACGATGCCCCGCCACTCACAGCGTTCCCTGGAGAGGTAAGGTGCTTTATTATTTTGGTTTAATGGTCTGGTTTGGGTACCTGCTGGTAAGACTCAAGGAAAGCTACGCTCAGTTGGGTTAAGGAATTCCTGGTTTTGCCTAGGCGCCATCCGCCAGTCAATCGTGAAAGCTTTTGCAGGTTCGGCAATGGTGATTTTATGTAACTGTTATGGAAAAGTTTAAAGGGTTGAAAGGGGTTTTGGGGGGAAATTCCTCTATCCCGCATACTTCTTCTTTAGGGTGTTTGTTGGCACACTAGAAAGAGGGGAATTTAGGCCAAGAATTACGTAAAGATAAATTGGTTGATTATTGTAATGAATGGTGGCCTCAATACACTTTATCTGATGATGAGAGGTGGCCAGAAAATGGATCTTTAAAAACAGAACTCATTTTGCAGCTGATGGCATATTGTACACGGGAAGGGAAGTTAGATGAAATACCTTATATAGATTTATTTTTCTACTTGAAAGGAAAACCACTGTGGTTAACAGAGTGTAAAATGATGCTCGCGGAGAATATTCGGTGTCTGGCTTGCGTCCAAGATAAGCGTTGTGTAGAGCACTTGGTTTTGGGAAGAGGTGGGGGAGATGATTTGGAAGCTGATTTATTAGTGAGACCCATTGCCCATACCAACCCTCCCGCAGTATCAAGTTCCACTCCACTTACTCTCACCCCACCTGATTCTCTTACCTCTCCCCCACTTACGCCTATCCAAAATGTTTCCCCTGGCTACCCCCCTCCCCCGCCAACTCCTGCTCAAAGATTTAACGCTCCACCAACCCCTCCTCAGGGTTACCCTCCTCTCCCACCTACACCTACATCACCAGCCCCTGTCCCCTCTGACCCCCTGAACCCTCCTCTGCCGGAGTCACCCACTGCTCCTTCCCCAGGTAATGACCAGGATTTAATCAAAGGGAGGGGTCAAAAGGGAGGGGGGGGTGCAGAACGGAAAGTAGTGACAGTGAGGAAGATCGGTCAGAAGCCCCAATAGCCTGTCGTACACGGGGCGGGTTAGCTCCAGGGTGGCCTAAGACAGGGAAGGGAATATTAAAAACAGGCAAACAGAAGAGGACAATTATTGCGCCGCTGAGACAGGGGGTGGGGATGGATGGACCAGTCTTCGTGAAAGTACCTTTTTCACCTGCTGATCTGGTAATATGGAAACAGTCTGCTGGGACATATAGGGATAATCCAGATAAGGTAGCCCGGGTGGTTAAGATGATAATGAAACCCCAGAATCCTGATTGGGAAGATATTCAAGTGATATTGGACACTTTGATGGATGAAACAGAAAGGGATATGGTAATTCGGGCAGTGAGGGAGAGGGCTAGGGAGGATATACGGAATGGTTTGGTGACAGGGACTTCAGATTATAATTTTCCCACTGAGGACCCCAAGTGGGATCCTAATGATTCATCCAGATTGGATATGATGAGGTTAAAGAGATATCAGGAGTGGATTTCCATAGGTGTCCAACAGGCAATACCTAAGAGTTTGAATTGGTCTAAGCTGTATGAAATCTGGCAGGAGAAGAAGGAATCTCCGACTGCCTTTTTGGAGAGACTTAAGGAAGCAGCCAGAAAATATAGTGATCTCCAGATAGACAGTGAGCAAGCAAGGGTTCAGCTCGCCTTCATTTTCCTAGGCCAATCACAGGAGTATATTAGGAAAAAGCTACAGAAACTGGAAGGTGAAGAGTTAAGAAATTTGGATAAGCTTTTAGACGTGGCTTGGAAAGTGTACAACAATCGGGATAAGGAGGTTGCTAAGAAACAAGGGCAGAGTCTTTTGGCAGTTCTACAAAGACAAGGGCGAGGACATGGCGGTGGTGGTAGAACCGGTCGGGGCGGTAATAGAGGTGGTTTTGGCAGAGGCCGTGGACTAGCCATTGAAGAGTGCGCCCTCTGCCGGATGAGGGGACATTGGAAAAGAGAGTGCCCAAACCGGTATAGTCAGGATGATCAGCCTCAGGTTGATGGTGCAGTTGGAATTATGGTTTTATGTGAGGAAAAACCTGGATCAAAGGATCCGATGGTAACTGCTCTTAGAAGGCAAAAATGTTGTTTTTCTTGTGGATACCAGGGCCACACATTCTGTATTAAATTATTTAGAAGGGCAAATTGGGAAAAAGTCGACCGCAATTGTCGGTGCCACAGGGAGAGAGGAGATGAGGCCATTCCTGCAACCCCTACAGTTGAGCTTTGGAAATAAAACTTTGACACATGAATTCTTATACATGCCTGGGTGTCCAGCTCTGCTCTTAGGACATGATTTACTGGTGGCGCTGGAGGCAGTAATTACTTTTGAGAATGATGAACTTGTAATGAAGATACCTGAATCCAAAACAGGAAAGATTTTAATGATAAAAGAAAAACCAACCCCTAATATTCCTAAGGAAGTAGAGGAGGCAGTAATTCCCTTTGTATGGGAAACAGACATACCAGGGAAATCTAAATTGGCACAACCAGTGCATGTAGAGGTGAAGGAAGAGGCAAAGGCTGTACGGATTAAACAGTACCCTATCAAAACAGAAGCAAGGCAAGGGATAGCAAAGACCATTGACAAATTCCTAAAATATCAAATTCTAGAAGAATGTGAATCAGAATACAATACCCCAATATTCCCAATAAAGAAACCCAATGGTGAGTATAGACTCATGCAGGATTTAAGGGGCATAAACGAGATAACCAAAGACATTCATCCAGTAGTTGCCAATCCCCATACATTGCTAGCATCCGTAAGAGATATACAAGTGGTTTACTGTAATTGACAGAAAAGATGCTTTCTTCTGCATACCCCTTGACCAAGATAGTAGGAAACTATTTGCCTTTGAGTGGGAACATCCAGGAAGTGGAAGAAAGACCCAGCTCACCTGGGCCAGATTGCTGATGGGGTACAAGAACTCACCCACCCTGTTTGGGAGTCAACTGGCAAAGGAACTGGAAATCTGGACTAACGAAGGACAGGTGCCAAGAGACCAATACCTACTACTTCAGTATGTAGATGATATTTTGATTGCAACTGAGGAAGAAGCAACCTGCATAAAGGTAACAATTGAGATTTTAAATTCATTGGGAATGAGAGGATATAAGGTGTCCAGAGAAAAAGCACAAATTGCCCCACAGACTGTGATCTATTTGCGATGCAAAATCTCACAAGGGCAGAGAAAACTAGGTACTAATCGTATTCAAGCTATTTGTGCCATTCCAGAACCCCAGAATTTGCATGAGCTGCAGATTTTCCGCAGAATGACCGGGTGGTGTTGCCTGTGGATCATGGACTATGGACTGATTGCAAAACCTTTGTATGAGGCCCAGAAGACGCAGCCATTCACCTGGGGCAAACCACAGAGAGAGGCCTTCAGAAAATTAAAAGAAGCATTGACAACTGCTCCTGCATTGGGGTTACCTGACCTGTCTAAAGACTTTCAGCTGTACGTACATGAAAGGCAGTGACTGGCACTAGGAATCCTGACACAACGATTGGGAAGCTGGAAAAGACTGGTGGGTTACTTTTCTAAACAACTCGACAACGTAAGTACGGGATGGCCTTCATGTCTACTAGCAGTGGCAGCTACCGTGCTGTTGATACAAGAAGCCAGGAAGCTCACGATGGGAAGACACATGGATGTCTACGTGCCACACATGGTAGCCACAGTTTTGGAGCAAAAGGGGGGCCATTGGCTCTCTCCAAGCAGAATGATGAGATTCCAGGTAACCCTGACTGAGCAGGATGATGTTACCTTGAAAACAACTAACCTTTTGAATACGGCTTTATTTCTAGGTACCACAGCTGAGGAAGGTCCACTAGAGCATAACTGTAGAAGCAATCGAGTATACCTACGCAGCAAGAGAGGACCTGAAAGACGTCCCTCTAGAGCAACCAGAATGGGAACTCTTCACAGATGGAAGCAGCTTCATGGAAAATGGAATCAGATACGCTGTATATGCGGTAACCACAATTGATACAGTAGTGGAGGCAAAAGCATTACCACCAAACACATCTGCTCAGAAGGCAGAACTAGTTGCATTAACCAGAGCACTAGAATTGAGTGAAGGGAAGACAGTCAACATATGGACTGATTCAAAATATGCTTTTGGAGTAGTTCATGTGCATGGGGCATTATGGAAGGAGCGCGGACTGCTGTCCTCCCAAGGTACACAGATTAAGCATCAAGATGCAGTCCTGCAACTAATAAAGGCAGTACAAAAACCTGAACAGGTAGCAATCATGCACTGCAAAGCACATCAGCCAGGCAACTCCAAAATTTGTGAGGGGAACCGAAGAGCAGATTGGACAGCCTGCCAAGTGGCGCGAGAAGTACAGACAACAATGGCATTGATACCATCAAAACTTAATGTCTCTCAATATAATTTACCTCCCCAGCCAAAGTACACAGAAGAAGACGACAAACTAGCATGTCTGCTGGAGGCACGGAAGAACACAGAAGGGTGGTATGTAACCACACAAGGGCAAATAGTGGTACCTCCCTTGGTAATGAGAGAAATTTTACAAATAAAACATAATGAGTGTCACTGGGGTGCAGAGGCTTTGGTAAAATTACTGAAAAGACACTATCTCATTACGGATGCAAACAATGGCAAGATCAATAATGTCAAAATGTGAGATCTGCCTAAAGAACAATCCAGTGGCTAGACGACAGGCACAATTAGGGAGAATTAGGATAGGGATAGAACCAGGAGACTACTGGCAGGTAGATTTTGTAGAACTACCAAGAACTCGAGGATACAAGTATCTGTTAGTAGGGGTTGACACATTTTCTGGATGTCCAGAAGCTTTTCCCTGTCGCACAAACCAAGCAAAGGAGACAGTTAAGTGGTTATTACAAGAGATCATTCCCAGGTTTGGAGTGCCCCTAGGGATATCATCAGACAGAGGCCCACATTTTGTAGCTGCAGGGGTACAGGAAGTGAGTAAATCATTGGGAATATCTTGGGACCTTCACACACCGTGGAGACCCCAATCAAGTGGACAGGTAGAGAGAATGAACCAGACATTGAAGAGGCAGATCAGTAAAATATGCCAGGAAGCTAAAATGCAGTGGCCACAAGCTTTACCAATAGCATTGCTGAAGATTCGGATAAAGCCCAGAAGTGGAATGTCAGTTAGTCCCTATGAGATATTGTATGGGAAGCCATATGAATCTCCTGACCCAAATCCAAATGTACACATTAAGGGGAAACAAGATGTATATAATTATGTTCTCTCTTGGGAAAGCTTTAACTCGGCTTCAAAGTGTCCTCGTGTGGAATAGGCCACTGACCCTCGAGAACCCAGTCCATGATATCCAACCAAGAGATGAAGTGTACATCAGAGCCTGGAAGGAGGAACCATTGAAACAGAGGTGGACTGGTCCCCATCAGGTACTGCTAATCACCTTTACAGCAGTTAAAGTGGCTGAAGTGGAACCCTGGATACACTACACTCTAGTGAAGAAAGTCCTTCGTGGAGTTCAATCGTGGGCAGTACAAGCTGTTGGGCCAACAAAACTGAGGATAAAACATCTGTAACTGTTTCAAATGGTATCAGTGACAATGTTCATACTCACCTTGTGGTTAATGTTAATTTTATGGATACTAACGTCACCAGTAGGGAATGCTGTTGCTTTGGGATATGGAATGCAAAAGGGTCAATCAACCACTCTTCATTTTAGGATGAAGAGAGAGGTACAAATGGAGACACAGGTAATAGATGTTCCTAATGCAATTCAGGCTGAAAATGTGATGATTGGATTAATCAAAGACTTTGCCAAAATGCAAAATACTAGTAGGATAACAACCTGTCTGCCAATACCAAAGGCAGCAGAGGGCCCAATAAGTTGGGGAATTATAACATCAAAATTACCTGATATAAAAGAGAATAAAACAATTGAGTGTAAACAGGTACCAGAGTCAAAGGCTGCAGTGTGGAAGTGTGAAGAAAAAGATTGGAAGGGAGTGGAGCCTTGGACCAGTGCATGGTCTGTAAGTATACTCCAGAAATTCCAGTATATGGCAAGCACTCCTTGGTGCATTAAATGGACAGGCGCTGAAAATGACACAGATCCGTCCATAGTTAAAACTGGCACTAGTAGTAGGAGGGAGGCAAAGTGAATTGGTGGGCATGTGATAAGATTTATGACTGCACCTCGGATAACCTGGAAATGAAACAATGGTCACCATTGGCAATAGCCTTACAAATTGGTTGTTCTTGCAGGGGAATCAAACACAAACAGGGTAAAATAGGACCCAGCACTCTAATAGGATGTAGCAGGAGTACAGTCCAAAGTCCAGGGCAATTTGTATGGGCAACAAGTGATGGTACATGGATGAGACACTTGCCCTTAGATGGAGAAGAAAAAGAAATCACTATGGGCCTCCCCACTTTATGTCCAGTTTGGAAAAGGTCTCCATTTAATGGAAGCCATGAGCTCTTGCAGATAAGAGCAAAACAAAACACCCCAGATAATAAGAATCAAGATGACATCTGGCAGGAACCCTCTACTGGGGTAAAACTCGGGTGGGCCCTGGAGTCCTTGTTTGGTCCTATTGCAAACTATCGAAATAAAGAAATGCTGTATAGGCTCACAGGTCAGGTAGAGAGACTAGCAAAAGTTACAGGAGAAGGATTTAGAGAACTCAACATACAATTACAAGCCACTACCAAAATGACTCTACAAAATCGATTGGGCTTAGATATGTTACTTTTAAAAGAACATGGTGTGTGTGGATATTTGAAAGGACAAATTGATCATTGCTGCGTCTACATCCCAAATGTAACTGCAGATGTAGAGCATGATATCAGTCAGTTAAAACAAATAGAACATGAGGCTCAAGAGGAGCAAAAAGATTTAGCTATTACCTGGTTAGACAAAATTTTTAAAGGGTTAGGATAGAATATAAGTTCATGGGTGAAGTCTATTCTTGAAAATTTAATAATTTTACTAATTATATTTCTAGTAATCTGGTTAGCTTTTAGAATCCTGAAAGAAGAAATACAGAGAAAGACATCCTGAAACAGAATGATAATGAAGACACGGACACGGAACAAAACTCCATATCCAACACCTCCGATCCGTGACAACTTCCACCGCGAGGCCCATGACAACCACAGATTTGAAGATGAACACCCAGTATAGACACAGAGGACAATGGACTGTATTCAGTGAAAGCATTTGCATGTTAGAATGAAATACTTTCAAAGGGGGGAAAATGATAGGATAGGGTTAAAATGATTTCTAAAGGCATAAGAGTAAGAGCTAGCTTCACGGTAACCAGGTGTGATTTTCATGCTATTGTTCTAATCAAACCAAGTATAACTTGCCTAGGCGATGGGGGAGGGAAGGGGAATGCATATAATACTAGGCCTAAAATAAAGTTAGATGTTCTTTAGTAAGTTAAGGTGAACCTGTACCGGTATCATAATCATTAATAAATTACCTTATTGTTAATTGTAAGTATTTGGTAACTAAATATGATTATTATCTTAAATACGAATCATGAAAAATCTTAAACGCGAATCCTAAAAATAGATTGTTCTAAATTCATGCTTGGATAGAATCAATAGAACAATGGGGTTTAATGTTTAACATGTATACTTATGTAATAAGAAAGTATAAAACTGTGTCTATTTTCGAACTTCGGGTGGAGTCAAGATTTGGGTGATCAGACCCCTGACTCCCAGAGCTCTCCAATAAAGCACTGCATACAATCATTCCGTGATTGCGTGTTTCTTCCTAAGCTAACATCACTGTCCCTTTGTGGTCGCCAGAAACTGATGCCTAGAAGGCTAACCTAAAACAGAGACTGGACAAAGCTAGAGAATAAAGTAGGTATTTATTGAAAAGCCTCCAGGATTCACCTTGGGCAGGACTGGATCCTGGCCCAAGGTGCACCCTAAGACCACTATGAAACACCACACACAAAAATGGCTGACGGGTCACAAGGTCTTACATTTTTATCAGTTTTGGTCCATTTGCATATTGGGGTTTAATTGCCCAATTACAGCTTCAGGCTGTGAGGTCTCATCCTTCCTGTTACCCCCTTTGGTCCACCATTTTTTATGCTTTTGGGCCTGAAAGTTGTTCTTGGTTCTCAGCAGAAAAGGGATTTGTTTTGTCTACCTACCCTGTGAACAGAGCTTACTGGCACTTAATATGAGGCTCAGAACTACATCCCTAGGTAACACAAAATCTGCAAGCTAAAGCTTAGGGCATCAGTTGAGTAAACCTCCTATTTACTTGCTGCCTTTATGATTCCATAATCCTCAATTTTTTCCCCACTGCAACCTTCTATTCTCCGAAGTGGAGAATTTCAGCCTTTTTAGCCTTTTCCTACAAAGAGACTTCCTCCATCCTCTGAATTATTTTATCTGTGATTTTCTATAACCTAACTTTCCTGTTTCCTTCTTACAACACTAGAGAAACGAGCATAAGGCTTTAAATAGCCTTTATCTCTTTCTCAATACTTTTCCTGATAATGCCAAAGACTTCTTTGAGAACAGGTATTCTCTGAGCCAGTGATTCAACAAACTGTTAGCAGTGACTCTAAGTTCTGCTTTCTGAAATCTGTCAGCATCTTATCCGGTTTAGATAAGATTTTTTTTTCTCCAGATTAATGACATTAAATTTATCTGCAGTAAAACTCATATGGCATTTTTTTGCTCATTCCTTACACACTGTGTAGTCCTTTTGGCACAGCATTAGCCTACCCAAAAGAGCCTGATCATCTGCAGCTTTGGAGCCTTCACTGCATACAAAATCACTAGAATTTAATTTTCTCCTTTGCAATTCAGTCTGTTTCTCTGCTAATTTTTATGAGAGGTGCCCACTGAAGTCTTCATCATTTTCCACAATTATGGCTATTGATTAGATTATGCTTGGATTGGAAATTACTTTTGAGCTATCTGCCTGTTACTTAGGCTCCTAAACCCAGCTATAATTTGTTCTTAGCTAACATTAAGTGCTGGAAACAACCATAGTATTTTAGACATCATCTCCCAGCTCTTTGTACCTCAGACTACAAAGAGGAATGGAGTGATGGTGTGTGGGACTTCTCCCAGGGGCTGAATTCCAGTAAAAGTGAGGCCTCAAAGATAACTAAGGTTGGGTCAAGGCAGAGTCAAATTATTTAGCTGAATATCTAAAGCCCATTGTACCTATCCTGGCATCTCCAATGAGGAAATCAGTCAACATCTGTCAGCCCAAAATTCTGTAAGTACAGTTTTTCTTGCTTTTTTCTGGATATTTAAAAACATCTACAATGGATACATTTAAGATTGGAGATGGCAAATAAATACATACATAATTTTTTGAGAGAAACTTCAGATTTTTGAATGGAGTGTTGCCATTGTACACCACAATGACACAAACACTCCGACTTCAGAAGGCTGAAAAAAGTGACTCCTTTATTCTCGGGAAATGTTTTTCCTTTTATACTATTTTACACAGACCAATTTGATTGGTGACAAGAAGACAAACCTCTTCAATCACATTGGTCAGACCAGAGGGACATCAAAAGAAGTCCCTCCTAGGGAAAGAATGTAAACATTCTTGCCGTTACCAAAACATGTCTCTTGTTTACAGAAAATTCCCTGGGAAAGGAATTTCAGAAACAAAAACATGTCAGGCACGAACCAGGGATACAATGGAGTAAGTAAATTGTAATAATTTCACTCCCTATTTTTTTTTTGTCCTTGCCATGCTTTGATTTTTAAAGAGCTTTTGGTTTTGTTTTTGGTTTCCTGGGAGTTTTTGAGGAGGAGGAAAAATGATTATTAATCACATCTAAATCATTGCAATGCTTAACACTTCAGAATTTTGTAATGTCTTAATTCAGTGAAGGAAAAGCAGCATTACAGGAAAGATTTTTAGCTCCTCAGGCATTCTCAACAGTGGCTGATGTTGAAACCCAGACCAAAACCAACTTCTCACTCCTAATTCAGTTCCCCAGATGCAGAAGTGCCATTACTTTTATGTTCTCCATGGACTTGAGAATAGAGACTTTTTTTCCCCTGGATTACTAGTAAACAAGTGCCCAGTGAATTGCAGAACACCAGATAACAGTAACTGGATGTTCTGTCAGGAGCAGCAACAACCAATTAAATAAATTTCCTGGTGATCAATGCTCAGTAATAATGCTAAGTGACTTTTAGCTCATTTATATTAAATCTTGGTGAATAAATGCAGAGCAGTGTGAGTCTCTTAAAAGAACACCTGCACCCCCGTCTTGACAACAAAACTTTCCCTAATCACAGGAAGACAGCGAGGAAACTTGTGCACTTGGAAAACCCTGGATGAGACACAAACCTCCTTGCCATTACAGCACATCACATCATTTCAGAATGTTATTTTTCATTTTCTGGATGCTGTAAAATTCCCCTGTGCAGAGCAGAATGCCCTAAAGCCCTTGGAGTTTGGCAGTGATTCATTCCTGTGGTACAGCTTTGTTGTCTGACTGCAGGACCAAGCAGTGATCACTCCTGCAGACAGGGTGGCTCCTTGGTATGGTTTTTACAAGGAATGAGGTTTCTCTGCTGATAAAAAAGGTGCAGCTCCCAAGCTACCAGTTTTTGAGAGACTGCTCTACATTTGATGTTAGGACTCTGCTAAGTTTTTTGATAGAAGGTCCTTCAATTCAGTAATGCAGATGGGTTGCTACTAATGAAAAATAAATACGAGCACACAAACATACATTAAAATATTGGTAATAGCTTTCCACCAATACAATGCAATCCAATTCTACAGACATCTCTGTGTCTTACGACCTTCCCTGCTTTTTTTTAATTGGTAGTAGACAGGGTCTTCCAGAAAGCAAGCAGCAGACAGTAAACATTACATTTCTTCACAGCTCATTAGCTTCATATAATTTTATATTTCTACTCTAGAAACACCATTTTATGCATGAGGCATAAACAGTGACCAGCTGACAACCACCACTGGCAGGATGGCATCCACCAGTGGGAACAAAAGCAGAAAAGCAGAGCAAGCATCCCATGAAGAAATGATGCCCCCAGTCATGAGAAACCTTCACAAAGTCATTGGGATTTCCAACGTAACCAAATATTGGGATGAAATGCTGCCACATTCAAATGGGTGGATTGACCATTGCTCAAATTATGCTAAAACCAATGGGAGGGGGGGATAAAAAGGAAAAAAATTGAAGCAACACTAAGGCCAAATGGATGAATTGACCATTGCTCAAATTCTTTTAAAGCCACTGCCAAAAAACCCTCAAAAACTGAAGCAATGGATTAAAAAACTAGTCAAATGTAATCTATATTCATTGTCATCTATCTGTAAATGATACCAGAATCAAATGTAGAGGCACTAAGACTATACAAAAATCTCACACTGTCCTAGGGTGACTATAATACCTGTATCCCCACATTGTCTGTTCTGTGTTCTGTACCTTTAAGACTGGTTCTGAGAGTGAGCAGGGAAAGAAGAAGCACGCAGTTTGTTTTGAAAAACAAACTCACTCCTCTGAATCTGCTCTCGTCCTTGGGACTGTGTGGGTTTTTTTTTTTTTTTCCTTTTCCTTCATCGGATGCATGGAGGGCAGCCAGAGAGAGTTTTTTTTTTCCCTTTGTTAGTCTATCTAGCTGAGGCAAAGAAGCTTTCCTGGACTGTTTTTTTTTTCCCTTTTTTTTCTTTGGGACTGTTTAAATCTGCTCTGGACTGAAAAACCCAGGGGAGCACCAGGATCTTGTGCCTGTGGCCCACCGGGCTGGGACTCGGCATTTTCCAGCACCGAAGGGACTGGGACTGATAAACAGACTCCTGGCACGGACTCTCAGTTTTGCCATCTCTCTTAGGAGCGGCAAGAGGTTTTATTGTTTCATATTATTATTATTGTTATTATTATTATTATTATTCATTCTTTATTCTTGTGGGCATTTTGTTTGTTAAATAAATAGTTTTTTTCCACTCTTCTCTGAGGGAGTTCTTTCCCTGGACCGGTTGGGGGGAGGGGCTGTTTGGATTTGCTTTTAGAGGAACCTCATTTGGAGATTTCCTCCCAAATTTTCCCTAAACCAGGACACACACACAAATGAAGAACAAAGAAAATTCTAATGTTTCAAAACTGGTCTTTACACTGAACTCATGCGGATGGGGGGGATATAAACAAATAAACACTTTTTTTGCACAATAAAATTTTTTCTTCTAGAATTGCATATTCCTTCTTAAAAATTATACAGAAAAGGTGATTTCTGAAGTTAACTTAAAAAGAAAGACAATATCTTCTTCTCCCTTCCCTGAAAATTTCAATAAAATGGTTTTCACAGACCTGCATGTTCTGGCAAAATAGTTTCATCTGCTTCCCCCAGACCCACAAACAGTCTCAGATTAGTAAATAGATTTAAAAATACAAAATCAACAAGAGGAAGTTAACACTTCCACAAAATATGTTTAATAACCACATAAGAAGAACTATTCACAAGGGGAAAAATCATTTTAGAAATCTGAAATTGAATTTCTTTTCCCAGAATCTAATGCACTAAATCACTGAATTGTATTTTGGCTCAGGGCTAAATTGCAGTGCAGGTAGACACTACAATACTAATTTTAACTTGAAGTGCTGTTCTGAAAATTCTGTACAGAGACTGATAATTTTTAAGCAGAACTTCTAGAAATGGAGAAAATTTATTTGAATCTCACCTTCCTGCAAATGAAGCTCTGAGCCTCTCTGTTGATGGAACAAAACACGGCCCTGTTGCAAACTGCAGTGTTCACCAGAATATTTCTAACTACAGCTGAGACAACTGGTGGAGAATTATGGTCAGGATAACTGCAATCAGCTCATGAGTCAGTCTTGAATTTATGACCATGCCTCAACTATTGCTCATGGCCTGACACCTTACCCAGCTGTACAAAGATGTCATTGCTGCAAACAGCCATGGGAGCCATGCATCTGTCAGCTCCTCTGACACTGCCAGGGACAGGCAAGGGAGGAACCCACCTCTGCCACAGCCAATTCCAATTAGTAATACTGCCTAACCTGCAAGGCTTAGATTTTTGCCTCTTCAGATCTCTTTAAAACCTCTGCTTCCAATTTTATGCTCTGTTTAATGGTGAAGCCCTTTCTTCTATGGAGATCACAAGCACTCTGTGGAAGGGAGCTCTGACCTTGGGAGCTCCATGGAAAGGAGATGGCACGATGATTTCCGTGGTCCTACGCACTGCTACAGGCAGACTTTAAAATCAGGGATCAGGGCTAAAAGCAGTTACCAGTCCTTGCCTAACTTCTAGTTTTTATATCAGAAAATGAACTTCGTAAGCTTCTTTTGGCCACCACTGCAAGCTGACACTTACAGAATCATGGAATCAGTCTTTGGAGTTGGAAAGGACTTTTAAGACCATCAAGGCCAACTGTTAACCAGCACCAAATCACACCCACGCATCTTTTGAACACCTTCAGGGAGGGTGACTGCCTGTGCTAGGGACTGACAGCCCTTTCCATTAAGAACTTTTTCCTCAGATCCAATCTGAATTTCTGCTGGTGCAACTTGAGGCCATTTCCCCTTGACTTATCACTTGTTACCTGAGAGAAGAGTTTGACCCTCACCTCCCCACAACCTCCAGCCAGCTGCAGAAATGTTTACTACTGTCTTTCAAATAGAATTATGCAGTTATCCAAAAACACCAAAACTTAAGAGAGCCACAGTTCAAATCCTTAGATTTGGGTTCCCACTGACTTCAGTGTGAATTGGATAAGAGGGAATTTTCAGGTTGTTGTTATGCGTGCTGTCATCTCATTGTCAAGGATGAAATGCCAGGCAAAGTATACAAAGAATACTCTTGCAGAAGCAGAAAAAAATTCCCCCACTGCTTGAGAGAAAAGACCCTCCAGGCACTGATAAAGTAGGGCTTAGTGTCATGCTTTTGTTTTGGAAGAATTGCAAGGATTTAGATGGATTTTTTCACTGGTCAAAACTTAAGGTTTGATCAACACCAAAAAGAACCGATAAGTGAAACAGGACTCAGTACTAAGCCTCCAAAATGTGGTTAAAACCTATCCCCCTTTCCCTTGTAGATTTTTCTATAATTTTTAATTAGACTTTTGTGGCAGTCTCAGGGCACCCGAGGAATGAAGCAGACGCAGCAGCTCAAGGGGAAGCTTCTACTACCCTTTATTCTAACAATCTGACTGCATATATACATTTTTACAAAAGGCCAGAGATTGGCTACACAGGTTGCCACCTCTTGACCTGGATGGTGAACATCACCGTCCATCACATTTCTCCTCCCAGAGGACAAGAATGCAAACAATAGATAAGTGCTAAAAATATACATTATTTTTCTGAAGCTGCGTGAGAAACTCCACTATCGGCTTTACCGA
>JANPWX010018559.1:25210-92823 GCA_024734555.1 Trochalopteron elliotii | reverse complement strand
AGTGCTAAAAATATACATTATTTTTCTGAAGCTGCGTGAGAAACTCCAGCCCAAGAGTACAAACAACAAAAAGACTTCTGCATCAGAGTGACAGACTTTGAACTAGACATGGGTCTTTCTGATATTTTCCACTTTGTTTTTCTTTAACTTTACATTCATGACAGGTACGTAAAGCAAATGAAAGAAGTTAGCAGTGATGAAAACAAAGGAAGAAAACATTATTTATAAAGCTATAAAGTTCCATACAAACCCTGCAGATCTTACTGTGAAGGATGATATTTTATCTTTAAGAAATGTTAGCTGTATCAGACATTGACTGCTTCATGGATAGGATTTTATGGTCAGCTTTCTTAGAAGGGTAAGTGAGTTGCAGTGATGGGCTGGTTGACTTAGGAGGAAAAACAAAATCTTTTGCTAAAATCTATGCAAAGAAAATGAATCATAAATAAAGAGACCAAAAATTCAAGTGGTAATCTCCAAAAATGAAAGTACATAAAAACGTTCCTTTTTATGTATTAAAAAGAAAATTCTGTGTTCAACAGCTGGACCTTGTAACAAAGGCAGGGGAACACGCCTTAGGCAGAGAGGGAGCCCAAAGTTGAGCTTGGCAGCCCAGGAGGAGCAGGGCAGCAGCCAGAAGGACAGCACTTCAGTGCCAAGTCAGCACGGCCAATCTGTGTTGCGGTGCATGATTGAGGTTTTCAAAGTTGTGTATGTATTTTGTTTATTTTTCTGTATTGGTAGATTCCTTCCAGAGCCCCTTCCACCCTTGTTCCCAAATATCACGCGGTATCACCCTGTCCTGGACCACCCCCTTCCTTCCCTCATTGGCCCAGAGTTTCCTCCGCCCAGGCTGCGCCCTGGAAAAGGAGAGGACAAGGGCCCAAAGCTCTGTTCTGGCACGTGGACTGCCTGGAATAAACACCTTCCCAAACCCACGCCAGAGCCCTCCTTTATTCCAAGCCTTAAACCACGCACAGCCAGAGACTGAGGAATCCACTGACGCCTTAAGTTTTAGTTTTCATGTTTGCAGATTCTGTGCTGCCTAGGGATGTAGTTCTGAGCCTCATATTAAGTGGCAGTAAGCTCTCTTCACAGAGTAGGTAGACAAAACAAATCCTTTTTCTGCGGAAAACCAAGGACACCTTTCAGGCCTGAAAGCATAAACAATGGTGGACTGAAAGGAGAAACAAGAAGGATGAGACCTCACAATCTGAAGCTGTAATTGGACAATTAAACCCCAATATGCAAATGGACCAAAACTTATAAAAGTGTGAGACCTCGTGACCGGGATGCCATTTTTTTTTGGTTTTTTTGTGACTATTCTTGGTCCAGCCAGGGCACAGCCTTTGTCGGGCTCCTGTCCTGCCCAGGGTGGATCCTGGAGGCCTTTCAATAAATACCTACTTTATTCTCTAGCTCTGTCCAGTCTCTGTTTCAGGTCAGCCTTCCAAGGCATCACCACAAACTGTTTTAGTTGATCTGGGAACTACTGCTTAGCCGGTAAGCAGCCCACAGAGAAACCAACTACAAATCTATGGCTCCATGCTTGGATTTTAACCCTCCAAAAGCAGCTGGGCAGCACCTTGCCTCATCCTGGCAGGAGATTTACATTCCAAAAGTCAAAAAGCAGAAGTGAAATTGTATGCGTTCAATGTTTGACACACACACGTGTTTATCACATTGACTGAGGAATGGTTTATAGCCACCTCAGGAGTGTTAAATATTGTCTAGAGGGGTTTTTTTCAGTTAAATTAGAGTTGGGAGAGTGAGGCTTATGGGCCCTGGATGAGGAATGCCACAAGCAGAGCTGGAATCAAAGCTTGTCTAATGACAACCTATCATTGTGCAGAAGTCAAAGAGCACCAACAGCATCACAGACTAGATAGCCATAAGATAATTAATTAGGTCTAGATAGCTACCCATACCTAATTTGAGGCTATTAGAAGATGGAAAACACATGATTAATGCCCATCTGTGTTACCACGAATTTTGCATCCCTATTAAATTTCATTATTAAAATCAGACAAGTGACAGGAAAAGGACAACTGCACAAAACCTAATCAGAGGAAGGAAAAAAAAGGGCACAGATCCATTGTAAAGCACATACTCTCTCCAGCTGTCTTCCCTTCTTTGGTGCTAGTGTGACAGCACAAGGCTCCCCATGTTTGGAGAAAAAGGAAAAGTGAAGGGTTCACTTCAAAAGATCCCAATTGGACTTGGAGAAAAATATGCAAGGAGGAGGCAGAGAAGACTTCATAATTTATTCAGAGACTGATTTAACCCCTTCAGAATAAGTACATCCAATAATCTCTTGATTATGAAGACAGAAATAGGAAGGTAATTTCTCTCAAGATAAAAGTTAGTTTTAATGAATGTTCTTCCTCCTCAAGAGAAAAACACAATTTTACCTGAAATAAAGAATTAGACCATTAACAAAAAAAGGGGAAAGGGGGATAAAATAAAGAACTAAACCAATCTAAATATTCCTAGAAATGCAGAAAAAAAAGTAGGAAAAACTATTTCACATATTGCAAAGCAGAGGCTATGAAAAGACTCTTGTAACCTTGACTTGAAAGTTGATCTCATAGTACAGGAGTTATTCTTAAAACATAAAAAGACACAGCCCCTGCATGGATCACTTGTGTCACTCTTGCTTCCCATGCTGGGACCAAATGCTAAACAGAATTAGTTTCACAACACAGTAATTCGTAAGCCAGACAGTCCAACTGTGATCTATCTCTTGTGAAGCAATTATTTAAAAAGTCAGAACAACTCTGCTGTGACATAACATAAGAAACTGATGTCCCCAAATCCATTCTAGAACTCCATGTGAAGGAGAGACACATATTAGCATTGCTGTTAGGGAGTTATTTTTTTTAATTTGCAAGGCATGGAGTTTGTACTGATTGCTATGAGCCACTCCTAATGACCAAGCAATGGAAATCAAACTAAACAGCTTCAGTGGACTTCAGAAATGCACATTCCTCTTCCCCTCCCTGAGCACTGCTTAATATGCAACTGCACTATAATGTTTCTTGTTAGGCAGTGTTTTGGTTTAGGGTAAATTTGGGAGGAAACTTTTGAATGGTGTTTCTTTGGAAAGGAAATTTAAACAGGTTTTTTTTTTTCAGTTGGTTTGGGAAAAGAACTTTTTCAGAGAAAAGTGGAAAAAACTATTTATTTAACAAAACAAAATGTTTCCAAGTATAAAGAATGAATAATAATAATAATAATAATATGAAACAATAAAACTTTTTGCTGTTTTGAAGAGAGATGGCAAAACTGACAGTTTGTGCCAGGAGTTAGCTTGGCTTTTTTAGTTTTTTTATTAGTTTTAGTTTTTTTGGTGCTGGAAAATGCCGAGTCCTGGCTTGGTGGGCCACAGGTGCAAGATTTTGGTGCTTTTTTGGGTTTTTTTTTAGTCCAGAGAAGATTTAAACAGTCCCAAGAAAAAAAGAAAAAAAAAATCTAGGAAAGCTTTTTTGCCTCAGCTAGCTAGACTAACAAAAGGAAAAAAACCTCTTTCTTTGGCTGCTGTTTGTGCATTTGATGAAAACACACAGTCCCAAGGACGAGAAAAAGATCTCGAGGAGTGAACACTGTTTTTCAAAACAAACTGCGTGCTTCTTCTTTTTCTGCTTACTCTCAGAACTAGTTTTAAAGGTACAGAACACAGAACAGATGATTGGGGATACAGGCATCATAGTCACTTTAAGACATTCTACCTCTTATCACCATATCGTCAACTTACTAAAACTAATTGAATTTTAACTTTACAAACACATACATTATACATGTATATATTTATATAAAAACAATATACAGTTATATACAGACAATGGCAGTGACATTTAACAAAAGGTGATATTTACACATGGTTTTTATTTAACAATTAGATTTTTTGGAGGTACACATTGTGTTGTTATATTTTTTTGTATTATTTGCTATGTACAATTTGGTTTCTGAGCAAAGACAATCCCACGGATGGGTTTGTCTGTACTTGAGGCAGAATTGATTCAAACTGTTTTTTTTAACAAACTTTTTGCATGTATTACAGGGACTTTATTTACTGCATGCAGGAGCTCAGACTGGGCAGGGCCTGCTCTGTTGGTGGAACCTCGGGTGTTAACTAACTAGGTGGCTTTTGCTAGATGCTGTTTTTAATTTTTGACAGATTTTTTATTTAATGCTTTCAAGGTGGTTTTTAATAGTCTATTGAATTTTTTTGCTTTTTTAGTAGTTGGTGCATGGTAGGGGATATGGTACACTCACTTAATGCTATGTTTTTTAGTTTAGGTGTTGATAAGGCTATTTTTGAAATGAGTTTTATTGTTTAATTTTTTTAGGGGTATTATGTTTTTAAAGAACTTGCTTTTTAAGGCTTAAAATGGTGTTATGGCTTGTAGCATGAGGCACAGGGTAGGTTTTTAGCCACCCTGTGGTGGTTTTTACTATTGTGAGCACATAGTGTTTATTTTGATGTGTTTGGGGTAATGTGATATAATTAATTTGCTAGGCTTTTTTATATTTATATTTGGACTACTGTTTACTATACTATAGGGGTTTTATTTGTTTGGTTTGCTTGATTGCAGCACATGTGTTACAGTTATGAATAATTTGAGAAATACTGTTTATAGTTAGATTTACTTTTTGGTTTTGTGCTTACTTATAGGTGGCTTTTTTGTTTTGATGACCTGAGGCATTATGAGTTTATTGAGTTAGGAACAACTTTTTTTTGTGTTGCTAATTTAAATTTATTTTTAACACTTTTATTTTTGCAGTTTGATTTATTTGTTTATTCTTTTGGTGTTTTTTATTAGTTTTATTTTGGGGACATGGGCATCTTCATGATGGATTTTTATAGGTAGTTTTTTTATTTGAGTGGCAATGTTTTTTTACTTTTTGGTAGCCTAAATTGGGGTTTTTTTATGCTGCCAATTAGCTTTTTTCCACTTTTTCAACTATCTTTATAAAGCATTGGCTACTATCTATGAATTAGTGTAGAGGTAGAGCTTTGGCTACTTTTTTTTTTTTAGTAATGTTCAGGGCTAATTGAACAGCTTTGAGTTTAGTAAGTTGGCTTGATTTACTTTTTTTTCAATGGCTTTTGTGATTTGTTGTGTGAGGCTTCATACGGCTGTTTTTTACTTTTGGTTTATTTTTATGATGTGACAGGAACTGTCAGTGTAAAGAGCATAGTGTGGTTTTTTTGTTGGCAGTTGGTTGTATGGTGTAGTTTTTTCAGTATGTGTTACTTTGTTACTTGTTTTTGGTTTTTTTCATTTGTGAGACTAAAGATTTTATTTTTAGGTTAATTTGTAATTATTTTTAAAATTTCAGGGTGATTTAGTTTTTTAATACGGGTGCACTGTGTGATGACAGAAATCTACTTTATTTAGCATTGGTGGCATGGTGGGTAGAGGGAACTTTTGCTTTAAACATCTATTCTAGCACTGGTAGTTGGGGTGCTAGGAGGAGTTGTGTTTTAGTGCTTATTACTTTTGAGGCAGCTTGGACTCCTTCATAGGCTGCTAAATTTTTTTTTTTTTTGTTGGAGTGTAGTTGGTTTTAGTCTTTTTGTAACTTTGACTTCAGAATTTCAGTGGTTGTTTTTGAGTTTTTTGAGGTACTTTTTGCTAAAGGCTTTAGGACAGACTATGGTTTTTGGTTGCAGAGTAGAGTATGTTTTTCATATTTGGTTTTGTTTTAACTAGGTCAAGGGCTACTGCATGAGTGATTTTTTGCTTGATTTGGGCAAAGGTGTGTTGCTGTTCAGGGCCCCAGTAGAAAGTGTTTTTTTTGTGGGTAACTAGGTAGAAAGGGCTCACAATCTGGCTGTATTTAGGAATGTGCATTTTTTAAAAGCTTATGGTGCTTGGGAAAGCTTGAGGGGTTTTTTTGTTGGTTGGTGGAGATATTGTTGTGATTTTGTTGATGACATTAGTGGGAATTTGATGTTGTTAATTTTTCTACTTAATTTTTAGGAACTGGATTTTTTGAGTAGGTTTTTTAACTTTGCTCTTTTTGATAGTGAATTTAGCTTTTAGCAGAATTTGGATTTTTTTTTTTCAAACACTTTAGTTGTAGTATTTTTTTACACAATGATGTTATTGATGTACTGCAGATGTTTTGGAGCTTTACTTTTTTTTAGTGTAGTTTGAATTAGTTTATGGCAGATGGTAGGACTGTGCTTCTACTTCTGGGGCAATTGGTTTTAAGTGTACTGCACACTTTTTTATGTAAAGGTAAACTGAGGCTTGCATTTTGCTGCTAAATGAATGGAGAAAAATGCATTAGCAATGTTAATAGTGGGGTACTACTTTGTTGCTTTGGACTCTAGCTTGTACTGGAGTTCTAGTATGTCTGGCACAGCAGTGCTCAGCAGTGGAGTTATTTTATTCAAGGTATGATAGTTTACAGTTAATCTTTATTTCTTTTTTAGATTTATGCACAGGCTAGATGGGGCTGTTGAAGGGTGAGTGGGTTTTGCTGACTACTCTTTGGTTTTTTAGCTCATGAATCATTTTGTGGATGGGGATCACAGCATTTTGAGTTTTGTACTGTCGGTGATGCACTGTTGAAATGGTAATTGGCACTTGTTGCTCTTCCCCCTTTAGAAGTTTTACAGCAGATGGGTTTTTTCATAGTCTAGGCAAGGTGTTTAATTGCTTAACACTCTCTGTTATTACAGCTGTTATTTTAAATGTTTACTTGAGTCTTTTTGGGTTTTTGAAATATTTATTTTGGAGGTAGTTTATGCTCAGAATGCATGGGGCCTCTGAGCCAGTCACAATAGGGTGGTTTTATTACTTATTTTTAGTCAGACTAACATCAGTTTCCACCAAAACAAAATTTTGTGATCTCCCTGTCACACCAGTAATAGAAACAGATTTTTTTTTCACATGTTTTGATGGGAGTACTGTGCACCAGTGTCAACCAAGGCTTTATATTTTTGTGGTTTTAATGTGCCAGGCTAACGAATCTACACAGTTCAAAAAACAGTTTTTTCTTGCCTCTACTTGGCTAGAGGCTGGGCTCTTTTAAACTTGGTTATTTGTTTGTCTTTGGGTAACTGGAGCTACTTTTTTCTTAGTGGAACTTCCTTTTTGAGTCTTGTTGTTCAACAATTTACGCAACTGTTGTGCCAGATTATCAGTAGATTTTTTATTTTATCTTTTTGTATTTTTTCCACTATCATGCAGAAGGGACTACAGCTTACCTTGTGGGATGCTTCCTCTTTTTCTATCTGGGGAATGTCTGTGTTTGGTGCCAGAACTTTTGACTTGTACTGTCGAGATTTGGAGAAAGCTCTTTTTCATCTTTTTAATTGTCTTTGCTTGTATGGTGATTTTTTTCTATTTTGTTTTCTAATTTTTGCAGAAGGGTTTCCACAGCTGTGATTCTGGCATGTGTTGGGCCATGCACGGTATCTGCATATGCTTGAAGTTTTTTTGCTATATTTAGCATGGTTTTTTCTATGTAATTTTGTTTTATTATTTCTAAAGAAGACTATTTTTGTGGTTCAAGTTGTACAAGTTTTTGCTACATCACGGGTGTACATGGTACTAAGTTTGAGTTTCTAGTGTTTAGGTTATCTGAGAAGACAATCTCTGCCACTGCCATTTCTCTCAAGCGTTGAATCTTTTGTTTTATGGTTTTTTACTGGGTTTGCTGCATATAGAGATTGTCTGCACATAGATAATTTGTGCCACATTTCTTAGGACTTGTTCTCAGAGACTACAAGGGGTAGTCTCTATTATTTTTTGGTTGATAACTGGATTATGAGACAGGGATTTTAAATGCCTTGCTTTAATGCTGTTTAGAATTGTATTTCTACTTGTAGCATTTCAAAGACGGACTAAATAACTAATTATACATTTATCTGGTTGTTGAGTGTAATTTTTTCTTAGGTCTTGAAGGTCTTTCAGGGAAAAGGACTCAATAGTGGTTTTTGATTGTGTGTTAGCTGGTTGGGCATTTGATCTTGTGCCAGCTGGTTGGGCTTCTGATTTTGTGTCAGTTTGGTCGGCTTCTGATTGGGTGTCAGTTGGTTGGACGTCTGATTGGGTGTTGTCGGGAGGCATTGAGGGTTTTTCACTTGGATTATTGTCTACTGGTTGATCAGTTTTTTGTGCTTGTTTTTTTGCTGGGGCGACTGCCAGTGTTTTAGACTTACTGTTTGGTTTAGTTGTTGTCTGACTGGGGTAGCTGTTGATTTATCTTTTTGCTTTTTTGCTTTTATTTGCTGCTTTATTTTATCTAGCTGTGTGCGGTAAGCATATGCCGGGGCCTAGTTTATTGCAACAATTTTTTTGTTTTTGGAATTATTTTGGCACTTTTCTTTCAAGTATTTTTTTACTTTAGCTGGGTTTTGAATGTGTTTACATGGAAAGTTTCAGGCTATAGGGTCAGAAAAATTTTTCAGGGTTTGGCTTATATTCTCCCATTCTTTACACTACTCAGGATTTTCTACACTTGGGTTTACTTCTGGGTCAGGGGTTTCATTAGCTTTTTTGAAAGTCTTAAACTTTAGACAAGCTGCAAACCATATAGAGGAAGCTCACTAGATGAAATACCAGGAAGATGATATTTTTAACATTTAGGGGATACTGAACATTCTCTTAAAGTGATGTAACTGATTCAAAAGATACGAGGGACAGGAAAGACTGAAAAGCTTCATTTCTTATTCTTTCTTTAACAAAGTGGGTGCAATTATTTATAAATCTCCAAAACATGCTGCTGGAACTAGGACGCATGGTAGGACGAAGAAACTATAAACTAAACATACTTGTTACAAACTCTAGTACTTTTATAAACTTTTTATAAATCATGATCACTAAACTCAACAAAATAGCAATTCTAATTCATGAACTTCTAGTGTAAAAGCTATGTGTTAGGGACAACATTGGAGCTAATTCTGGATAAGAAAACAAGTTTAGGGACTAGAAAGGTATTAGAACTTTAAAGAAACTTAGGGAACAGAAATACAGCAAGGACTCTATTCTAAGAGACATTAGGAATTTAAGGGGCAACATGGTTACTGACTACTTTATTTCTACACAAAGAACAACCAAAATGTAATCAATAATCAATACAAGTTTTTTTTCACTCTCTTGAGCCACACAGTTGGGCAACAAATAGAAAATGTATTGTCCTGGTTTAGGGCAAATTTGGGAGGAAACTTTTGAATGGTGTTTTTCTGGAAAGCAAATCAAAACAGCCCCTCCCCCCAGCCGGTCTGGGAAAAGAACTTTTTCAGAGAAAAGTGGAAAAAACTATTTATCTAACAAAACAAAATGCCCACAAGTATGAAGAATGAATAGTAATAATAATAATATGAAACAATAAAACCTTTTGCTGCTCTGAAGAGTGATGGCAAAACTGAGAGTCTGTGCCAGGAGTTAGCTTGGCTCCCTCAGTCTCTTTATCAGTCTTAGTCTTTTCGGTGCTGGAAAATGCCGAGTCCAGGCTTGGTGGGCCACGGGAGCAAGATCCTGGTGCTCCTCTGGGTTTTTTTCAGTCGAGAGCAGATTAAAACAGTCCCAAGAAAAAAAAAAAAATCTAGGAAAGCTTTTTTGCCTCTGCTAGCTAGACTAACAAAAGGAAAAAAACCTCTTTCTTTGGCTGCTGTTTGTGCATTTGATGAAAACACACAGTCCCAAGGACGAGAAAAAGATCTTGAGGAGTGAACACTGTTTTTTAAAACAAACTGCGTGCTTCTTCTTTTTCTGCTTACTCTCAGAACTAGTTTTAAAAGTACAAAACACAAAACAAACAATTAAGAATACAAGCATCATAGTCACTTTAAGGCAGGCAGGCAGCTTAAAATTAGAATTGTGCAAGAAGTGATTGATGACCTGGGCTCCCACAGACCTTTCAATGAAATATATTCCATTTCCATTTCAAAATATGTTTATTATGAATTATTGGTTTGTCATTGGACCTGATGAAAGTAAATTTACATGAGCAACTCAGACCTCTACAAGGGGAAACACTTTAATCAGGTAACCTTTTCCTCAGTGTTTTCCATACTCGATGGAAACAGACAAGCTAGCTAGGATTTCATTCTTTGCATGCAGAACTAGTTTATTGATTGAGCAATGCTTCCTTGTTTGGAAGCCACTTACTCCAAGTCTAAAAATGTTGTGACCTCAACTCCTTCTTCTCAGAATAAATCCTTAACATCAGTGTCTCAGGCAAAGCTTTACCCTATTTGTGCAAATGGATGGAAAACCACCTGAATCAGATAAGAAGAAACTTTTTTCCAAGACTTCCTTATAAAAAAGAAATTTTTCATCACAATGGTCATTCAAGAAGAATCTGGTGGGAAAATTTGGGTAAAATATGCTTCAACTTACAGAAGTCCGGTTTTCTAATCAGCTCTACTCTGAGGCTTGCTACTCAAATCCAACAGAAGAAGAGAGCACATCCTGATGAGCGACACAATCCCTCCACTCCTGAACCAAACAATATTCCCTGGAGCACGAGGACTCCCCTCTTCCACAACACAGCTGTCACACTGCCTGTGCTAAGGAAATTGTGTCACAGCAGAATATACCTTTTGTCACCACATCTCAGCCACCAAAAAAAGAATTGTGTTGTTTTATCAACAAAACAGAAGAAGGTTATGGAAATGCTTTCCCCTGTCTTACACAGCACTGAATATGCAGGCAGAAAGGTTTGTTTTGTTGTTTTTGTTTTTTTTAAGAACCCACAGTTATCATTGTCCCTCTTCACAGGGACCCTCTGAGGGACATTCATTGACAGGGTGGGAACATTTCATACACAAGACCCCCTCAACCATCATCTTAAACCCCCTCAAATTCCTGGTAGCAGTTGTTAAATCAGTAGTTCGGCCGACCATAGATCTCATTTAAAGTAGAAACCATTCCTTGCCAGAATGTGATGAAATGATTTCAAGGCCTGTAGCAAATGATAAATTAGATTGCAATTAAAAGTGTGCAGGAATCAAGAACATGCTCCCCATGGAGAAATTAAAGGAGCCTCTAAAATCTAAGGTCATCGCACAGTATTGAAGGTCCATGTCAGCACAAACGCTGACACATTCTCCTGATATTTTTACATAGGCTTCTGCAAACTCCCCATTCTTTCTTCTGGTGATTGCTATATCCAAGGCAACTTAAAAACTAAAACCAGTGCTTCTTGAACCTGAAAGATTCCAGGTCTGAATGCAGTATCTGGCTGAATTAGGCTTTTACTTATCTGAAAATGGGACAACTTCCTGGATTTGTGATATTTCCTGACAATGACAGACAAAAACCAATCCTACTTTATTTGCCAGTAGTCTTCAAAGACATTCTATCTACTGAAATTGTAGATATGTAGTGTCTACAGAAATATCACCTAAAATTTAAATAGAATTAAAGTAGAAATACACTAATTATTCATATATTTTTAATGGGAAATAGTCTAGAACGCTTCTGGACAGCATACATCTAGCTTACAGGAACAGCAGCAGTATCTGAGCTCCTAGAAACAGATTTTTCTCCTAAAGAGTTAATTTGGATTTTCATGTCATTAGAGTTGCATATTACAGTTTCTGCTTGGAGATGATTTGCTTAAGCACACACTAGAGGATAGCCAAGGCAAAGAACTGCTTTAAGAGAGCTACTAAATGATCCAGTAATAGTCTGAACACTGGCAAAGTGGACATGAGGTATAGTAAATTGGGAAACACTCATTCCACAGAAAGCATGACTTTAATTTGTAAAAGAATTTCTGATATGGAAGGAATATGTGTCTTTATTCGCTGGCAAACAGCTGCTCTCAATTAGCTTAATAAGTATGTAAAGTCCTCTCTCCATTACAGCATAAGCTTAGACTGATATTTCATGGGAATTCTGCACCATTCCTGAAGTTCTTGAACTCTGCTTCCCTTTCCTCACTTTGTTCAATGCAGGCTGCATGATCCCAAATGTCTCCCAGACAAAGCCACACTCACACTCAGGAAGTCCCAAGGAACAAAGGGATGGGAAAAACTGGAAATGGTGATCAGCAAGGTAGGCATAATTTCCTAGTTCCTTTAATTATTCATCTGATTAAAACATATGCGTGTAGATGTTGGCATATTTTGTTAAGTTCTGTC
This sequence comes from Trochalopteron elliotii, assembly GCA_024734555.1. Classification (NCBI taxonomy): domain Eukaryota; kingdom Metazoa; phylum Chordata; class Aves; order Passeriformes; family Leiothrichidae; genus Trochalopteron; species Trochalopteron elliotii. The sequence goes on along the minus strand of JANPWX010018559.1, from coordinate 80,714 downwards.
TTGGGTTATGTAACCAAAAAAAAAGTGCATTCTATTTCATCTGTTGAAAGCAGTTGGGGACATGCTTTTTTCTTTATCTTTTGTAACTCCAGGGGGATGGGGGCGGGTGCCTTCTGATAATGGGCCAACTGTTAAAACCGGATGGGGCATTGTTCCTTATCTCTCTTCCACAACCGTCCACCCTCTGGGGGATATCTTCTGGTAATGGGCCATTAAGGCTCACCAATGACACGACACATTACATCATTCCATTGTGAGATGCTCCACCCAGTGGGGGGAGCCAAACCGATCCTCCCTAGATAAAAACTGAGACATAGGAACACCAGGTATTCTGGTTTTCCACTGGATTCCCAAAGGAAGACCAGACCCATCTCACCATTATTGGATCCTTTCTACAGAACCATCTCTACTCCAACAACCACATCTGCCACTCCAGGAGGGCTTACTTTGGACTGCCTCCAACACCCTGACCAACAGGGTGTCAGGTTGTATTTCTGACTCTGTCAGGGTTTCTAGGATTTTTGTTTTGTTTGCTTGTTTTTTGTACTACTACATTTGTATTCTTAATATTTCTAGTAAAGAACTGTTATTCCTATTCTCAAATCTTTGCCTGAAAAGCCTTTAATTGCAAAATTATAATAATTTAGAAGGGGGGGAGAGGGTTACATTCTCCATTCCAAGGGAAACTCCAGCTTTCCTTGGCAGATACCTGTCTTCCCAAACCTAGACAGTTCTCTCTCCATACTACAGGCAAAATATGGAATCTAATATTTTGTCTGGCTTTGCATTATTATGTACCATCGACATGCTGGATTTCAGCTGCCTTCTCTCATGGTGTAGTGGTTTCATGTTCGCCAAATTCTGTTTACCAAATTTAGTGCAGTTTTGAGTGTCTTTTCTGCTGTGAGATAGGAACAGGAGAGAAGCAAAGCAGGCCCAAACTTAAAGGTTACAAAGATAGATTTATTAACACACACTAAAAGAAGAAAATGAGAATCAAAATGAAACTTTCAAAACACTTCTCCTCCTCTCCTCAAGTGTTCACTTTCCCACAAACAACATAGAGACAAAACCTGTGACTTTCAGTCAGTTTCACCATTTAAAAATAAACTTTCATCAGTTCTTTGGGGAGAGGAGTCTCTCTTACAACTCCCATGGTAACATCACCACAAGAAACAGTCTTCTGGTGGCTCCCATGTCACAAATCTGCACCTGCCCGGAAAAAACTCTCTGCAGACTGTGAAGCCCCTCCCATTAGCAGTTCCCAAGCTCCTTATGGGTCATGGACTCATGCATACTGGGGTGTCATTTTCAAAGATAAGCAACTCCAAAGGCAAAGGATTCTTCATCTCAGGGAACAGAGATGTCTTCTCACTTCATTGGCACAGAGGGTTTCTTAACTCATCTCTCTCTGTTCAAACATCTCATGGGATCACAGGATCACAACTACTAATTCAATATTCACTCAGTCCATCACAGATACTTTTGCTCAAACCCACAAATCTGAATAATCATCTCCCCAAAATGCATATTTTTCCCATGGTTTAAAGGAAAACCAATATATTACAGTTCATTACCATAGCTCATAAGAGAAGTCCAGCCTAAAATAGCAACTCCTCTAATCCCTTCTCCCAATTAATCTTTTCACTCTCTCTTCCCTGACTTTGTCTCATGCTGTGTTTTGTCTACGTTCAGTCTGTCCCTTTCATCTCACTCAGAGAAGAGTTAGGGCTTTGGAAGCTTAATTTGTGTAAAGAAAGAGTTAATATCTTGTGCAGGACCTGTGGTGGTCACATGATCTCTGCTGGGCGGCTGCTCTGACTGCATGGCTATGGAAACTCAAAGCCGTGCCAATGGGGGAGGCTCAGAAACTGCGGCCAAGATCTCAGTAGCCAGGCTGGTGAATGCCTTCCCACCCCTCCCCTCCCTCAGTCTCATGGGGTGGGCCTGGCTCGGAGCTGCTCCCTGGGGCCCAGGGGACATCTCCCATGACCTTGCTGGGGGATGCGGGGGGGGTTAGGCTTTAAAATTAGCTAGATGTTAAGCTGTTGCCTCCCCTTCCCCTGTAGGGAGCTGAGGGGGGCCCATCGGCACGGCCAGGCCCAGGCCGGCTCTCCCCCATTAGGGGGGAGTGGTGGGGCCTAGCCAGCCTCAGAGCGGACCCGGGGGGGGGGGGCAGTGTTACCTGCTGGCAAGCCGGAAGGGAAAGGGCCGGTTCAGACACAATCAGGACTTTATATGTGTATTCCCAAAGTTGCATCCAGCTTCCTCAGTGGTTAAACAATATGTCAGTATCTAAAAATTGGCCTCTGATAGGTTCCTGTCCCTTCCACAGGAAATTAACAGGTCCTTACAGGGTTACAGAGAACTGTTTCTCCTTTAACTAAAAACCACACTGTGTTAACCCATGACACATGGGTTTCTGGCCAGACAGTACTAGTAATCTGATTCACTCTAGAGGGTGATTTGTTTTTCTCCAGATGTATACAGGACTTAGGTGAGCTACAGAGGGATGTAGAAGCAAAAGGGATTTGATATCCCTGAGAATAGTATCAATAGAAAAAAAGAAAGCACAATTTGCCTCTCTGTTTTGGGGTTTTTTTCCCTCCTCAGTTGAGTAGTACAGCTACTAGATTTATTGATGATTATTTCAGCAGAAATGGGAGGGAGCCAAGGATCAGCATTCACACCTGTTGTTTTTGCCTTTTCACTTTGGTTTGCAACCTTTTCTTGTGGATTTCATGCAACATAATGTAAACTACTACTAAGTGGTTTTCCAAGTCACAGTGAGCAACAGTTTTATTTTAATGACAGCCTGAATCTTTCATGGTAAAACTTCAGTCCCCAAATAAACTCTGCAACTCAAGTGTCCCCATATAAAAGGCACTGATAATGGCACAGGAACATTAAAAAGACCAAGTACAGAAATTCTGACAGTGCAAAAAGGTGAAAACATAAGAAATCAAAGAATTGATAATTTGTGTTTCTTTTATATTTAACTGGCATCAATGAATTAAATTATTTAATTCAGATCACCTTTTTGGGAGAGCTTTGCAATCTCAACAGCAGCTGTATGGAAAAGGTCCCCAATGAAACAAAAGGATGGTTTTAGGAAAAAAAAGCAGTGCTTGTGTGAAAGTTGTACCAATTACAGCATTGACCTGTGCTCTATCTTTGATAAACATAACATCCACAAGTGAAAAGGGTAACTGTGATACTCCAAAATACCTTTTTCATCATCCCAGTGTTTGGCAGAGATCTGAATTAAAAAGAGGCACCTTGTCTAGCCATCCTAAAAACTCATACACATATATCCATTCCAATCATGAGGAAGGTGAGAATAACAGTCATTTAATTTTAAGTGGCTCTACTCATAACAGAATTCTTCTGACAAAAATTTCTTTTAGAAAGAATGGAGAATTTCTCCCAAGGGAAAAAATTTAGACATCCACCACAGTACCAGCTTCATTTTCATCTCCAATCTACACCCTTCAGGTACCCCAATCCATTTATTTCCTTCCTATATAAACATTTATGTAGTACATGTCTCTCATAAATGAAATCCCAAAGTAATGATGAGCTTGTTATAAGAAAAACTTGATAAAGATTATTATTCTGCAAGGATACAGCCAGCAAAAATAAAACCATCTTAAAGCCAGCATTTGGCAGGGGTTATCAAATCCAGCTTGTTACACAATGTTACCATCGTTTATAAAAGTGCACTCTAATTAAGGTAAATGAGGTAGCAAGAACACAGTGACATTGGTAACTTAATGACCCATAGCCAAATTATTTAAAACTTCTTTGAAGTTCAACTTAATTGTAATAGATATAATATTGAAGATTTTTTAAAAGCCCAGAATGCCTTGTAGAGTAACCTTAATGATCTTTTTCTCCTCTCCCTTATATTCTTGGTGTTTGTGTGCATGTGTTAAGAATACTGCTTATGATCCTGGTATTTAGTATGGAAGTGAATCCCAGTTTAGAGCTGGTGCCATCCACGCAGTAAAATGACATCTGTGTTCTCCAGGTGCATCACACTGCCATATATTAAACTAATAAGGTACAAGAACTTGGCAGTTATTATGAGAAAACTGTGTTTTGACCAGATTTCCATTCTGTCAAATGAGACTTTGTCCATGCAAAGAAGAATATTTTTCCATAATCTAAAGGCACTTTCTTAAAAAAAAATAAGTTCTAAATACAAAGCACGCAAAAACCCACTTTAAATTAATTACCAACATAACTGTATTTTGCCTTGTTCTAGAAAGCAACCTCAGGAGCACCACAGCGTACTGTGGGTTCCAACCAAAACAAAAGCCATTAAAAAACTAAGCTTTACTGCAAACAGCAAGTTTAAGTTACTCTGGAGATGGATAGTTGTCATGATCTGCTAATGCAAGCGGGATTCGTGATGGTTCGTTTCAAGGATCTCAGAGTGCAAAAAACGACACAGAGGGGATTTCAGTATTCATCAAAACAAATGCACCTTTATTAGTGCCAACAGCAAATGCGATAGAAGGATTTGAAGGGAAATAAAGGATAGCGAGAAAAGAGAAAGAGGGAGTGGGTAATAGCTACCAACGGAGAGACTAAGTCCTTGTGGTCCGACCAATAGATTCGTCTTCTTCCGTGGGGAGATCTCAGTCTTTGGTTAACTCAGGGGTCCTTATAGTCCTTTCCAAAGCCACAGGCAGTTGGCCAAAAAGGTGGGGAAATCATCACGGTGTGTTCGTTTTGAGAGAACTGAGAACAGGTCAGCCGTCAGCAAGTGCAGTGTTAACGAGAACAGGTACGGCCATCAGCAAGTGCAGTCAATTCACCGTGACTTGCCCATTGTTTCTGCTCAGGTTCTGATGTTCCGATGGAAATGCGTGCCGGGTTTTTCCATTGAACACACCTGCAAGCAACACTTGGCAAACGTCCCACCTCAGCCAGGCCAGAACTCCTGTGTTGGGGTTTTAGAGTCCTTTTAGGGGTTTCAGTCTCTGTCCTTGATGATGGTCATGAGGCAGATGAGGGATCTTCGGACCGTCTCTTACAATAGTGAAATCCAACATACTTTATTTTTCTTAGCTGAATTATGAGTGCATTGTTTTCATCTGCAGTGCGAGACCAGATGTCTAATATGAATTTGTTATAAAGCAGAAATAGGAAGACCATTTTTTTCCAAATTATTTGATTATGAGTTCCAGGAGAGTTACTTCCCACACATTGCAGAACACTCAGATCTTTTTAAGACCATTGGTATAAATCACAGAAGAGATTTGGAGCATTCAGGAAAGATGGGCATGCTGCATTTTCATAGTGCTTATCAGAGAGTAAGGAGACAATCAAAAGCACATTTACAGCAAGCATAACACGCGTGGAAAAAAACCCAAAAACTTCAATCAGCTCATACTGCAGCCTTGTGGTGCCTGACTGCAAGAGAACTCTTGCACACAGAAAGTTCATCCATTAATGGAAGTTTCTGTTAATTACCACATCCTGGGGTTAGAGAAGGCGCAGGATGCCCTTAATACCTTTAGAATTATCTTTATTTCACACAAGTCAATAAAAAGATCCCCTGCTACTCACAAAATCCCTCTGTTAACAGCACTATCCATCTTCACTTCCAAGTGCCAAAAAATGGTGTACAGGCTTTGTAATCTTCCCACCCACTCCATGATGTGGGAGATGATTTCATCAGCCAGATCTGCTGCATTTCAAATCATGCCATACTTCAGTCTCAAAGTGCCAAGCACAAGGGGCAGGGGAGGTTTAGCTTTAATTCTGAGCTCAGGCCTATTTTGCCAAGCTGAGCTCCAGAGAACAGGGTTCAGAAAGATCAGTGATGGGCTGTACTTAACATTTCACAAGTTACCACTTTCATCCCTGTGTCACACTGCAGCTTTTTCATGCTCTGTCTTGTTAATGAAAACATCTCTTCCCCCTTCTCGTTTGAAGGCTTCTTGAAGCATCTCTATTTTATTTCTAATCATGTCTTATTCCTGAATAACCTCCACACAGCTGAAATCCACAGTACTGCACAGCAATTTTTCCCCTCAGTAACATTTCTTTAGAGCTGACCAGTGGATTATAGGACAAAAATACTACTAGTGAAAAGGACTCCCTGGAGCAACAGGCCAGGACTATTAGAAAATCCATCATATTGCTTAAATTTTCCATAAGCTGATCAAACTGTGATCAAATTTAATTAAATTTAGTTAGATCATCTAACTACTGGTTAGATTTTATTTTCTTCTGACACTTCTACAAATTATTATTCCGGAGCTGTCTTTAATTACCATTATTTTCTTGCATGACAGAGTTTATTTTAATTTCCTCTGAAACAGTCATATCCTACAACCATAATTTAAGGAGAAGCAACATGTGCAGTGACGAGACAGCAGTCCAAAGTGAGCACAGCCTGTACAACGCATCAGAGGCTCTGGATTTGTACATGGGTCACTGGAGTTCCCATTGCTCAATTATCACATATTTAGTAATGCCAGCTAAAATGGAATTAGTTTGGATTTGCTTACCTAAACTGTTAATCATATTTTCTTCAGCCACACAGACAGATTACTAAACTGAACCTTTTGAAGTGTATGTTTGATTAGAAAAACATAGCAAATGCTGGGGCAAGTGGCATTTCCAGGCAGCCATTTGGAGATTTCAGTCCCTTGCCACTGTCACACACTGTCTGGACAAAGAAGAAATCACAAAGCTGCTCTCCTGGGCAAAGTGAGGCTCTGATCTCTGTGGAGCTCCTAGGCTTTCATTTCACACACAAAGAGCAACATTTCCATGGACTGATGCAACTTTTCAGCTATAACTATTAATGCTAAATAAACAAAATAAAAATATATGAAAATCCCTCATATTTGCTAAAGTAACAACTAACATGGTGAATGTATTTTAGTAAACCCACTTGCTGCTTTTCTTTGCAGAATACCTGGCTAAATCTAGCCCTAAATCCAGTATTACCTCCATGATGATTCTGGAGTATCTTCTGCGTAAATTTCTCCCAAAATTTGGACACAACAAATGGAATATTCCCTTTGCTCTCTTTCTCACCTATGGTGGTTTTAGCTCCGAATTTGACATGGATGTTTTTAATGCTATTTGCAGATTAATGCAAACAGGAAATTTGTGCTGCATTTAGCAAAAACATAAAGCAATAAAAAAGGCAAAAGCAATCCTATTGTGTTTGTGGTTGGGACTTGTTACATTTTAACCACACAGATTCTCAATCTTCCAACAGTCAATTGAGAAAGATAACAGATATTTTACCAGTAGTCTCACCAATGTCTTTTCTCTTCATCAAACCAAGTGAATTTTCTAAAATGTCTCAAATAGAGGAAAGACATTTTTTGAGAGCTACTTCTGGAATTCTGTAGAGACAAAGTACTTTCTGTACAGGGAGCCTTATCATTAGAGGAGAAACACAGGACAAGCTAACAATATGTTGGGATTTCTGAGACAAAAGCAAGCTCAAAAAACTGCTGGAAACAACTTAGGGATTATTTTCCATTTGCAGTTTCAACTCAGATGGGAAGCTGCTGTCGTGCTAGAATGGCCTCATCCTCTTCTTGGATATTTCAATGTTATTTAAGGTGCAAATACAGAAAGGATTTGCCTTTTAGAGAATTCCTACTGCAGTGCTGACAGCTTTCCTTTGTCTTTTTGTAGCGATGTCCGTATTCTCAAGCTCGGCCAGCCCCGGCACTGCTCCAATACTGGTGGGACATGGCTGGTCAGGAGCGTCAGCGAGACGATGGCAGGAAGATGAAAGGAGGGACTCTCGAGAGGTTTGGTCACAACGAGTTTATTGGAACTCCAGCGTGGAGCCCTCACCTCAGGACGTCTGCCTCAGGAGAGAGACCAAGACTGTTCCCGGGGAGGAACTTTTAAAGGGGGGTGTAACACAGGGGAGGGTTCAACCAGGGACCAATATGATACAACGGGGAAGTGGCTCATAACATAATAGACATATACAATAACCATACAGTGGATAGTAGGAGGTGACAGCCTGGATCCTGCCCCATCACTCAATGACTCTCCTAGAATCTTCCAGAAGCAGGGAGAGACCCCCAAAGTGATGGACAGGAGCAGGAGGTTACATGACAGATGATGGACAGATAACTGTCTCTGGGGGGAAAACTTAGGAAGAACCAATCATAGAACTGTAACTGGGGAGAAGGCAGGGAGAAACCAAAAGTAGGTAACAGAAGGGGTACATGGAAAAAACCATTTTGCAGAGGCATATTAACTTATGAATTAAAATTAAATTAAAAAATGCACCTCCACATCTTTTCACAGGGTTTGTACTTCAGCAGGAAGAAGCCCTCTCATGTAACTCAAAGTTTTCTGTTGTGGTAATGAGTGTGAACACAAGACTGGTTTTGTCCATTAAGGAATTGCATGTTAAAAAAGGGACTAGAGCTCCTATTTCTCAGCAGATCCTCCTCCCAAATAGTCATCAGATAAGGATGTCAAAACCCATCACTGTTAATTTAAAGCAAATGTTGGAAAATTATAAAATCTAGGAGATATGAATGTTATGACCAAAAAAATGATGAATTCAGCACTGAAACAGAACTGAATTGAGGATTTGGGGCATTTGATTTCTGTACACACAGTGACCAAAACCAGAACTTTCTATAATTAATATAAGGCAAATTTCATTGCACTTAAACTTTTGCTATTCCATAGTGAAAGTTACAGTGCATCCAGTGTACTGCGGTGGTGTTTTAGCAAACATTGAAATACTCAGGTATCATTGTGGAATCACTCACTGGTATTTTTTAAAACATTTGTTTTGACTGAGGTTAAATGGCATTGGGTAAGGCCCATGAAAAGCAGTTACAAAAACCAAATAGCCCAGGTTTTTGAAAGAAGCATTTACACCATAGCTGTTTCTTCAATCTATCTGTTCTGTCTTGAAATCCCACAAAGACCAAACAAAATAAAATCAAGGCAGAGCTGCTGTGAACTTGAGTAGTGACTTTACCATTTATTCTTTTTCTACCACATCTGACATTTCAATATGCTCACAGCAGAAGGGAGCAAAGGGCTCCTGATGGCTGAATAAAACGCAGGGAGCATTAGTGGTAACACAAGTGCATTTGCACTCTGATTTCGAACATCACATAATCTATTCCTGCTTGAAAACTCTCCCTTTGAAATACTCAGGGGGTTTGTTCTCCTTATTTTCCTGAGCTGGCATGAATCAGTGTTATTTGTTAGGGCTAAAATGCTCTCTGTTGCTCTCTTAGAATTTCATACTGTAAATTAAAATTTATTTCATATTCCTTAATCTAGCAACTTAATCTGCCTCATGATTCACTTTGTTAAACAATGCCTTGCCGGATTTTTTTATTATTTTACTTTAAAATTTCCTTTTAAAATTCTAATAACCCTTGATATGATAGGTCTCTGCAGCTAACATGTTCTGGTCATTGACAGAAAAAATATTTGGGATGATGTTCCTTTTTAAACTGAATACCAAAACAATCTTTAGCCTATTTCTACAGTAGGAATCAGCAAAAACCTAAAAAAAAAAAAAAAAAATCAGAGTTCGCAAACAGAAATGCACATAGAAAACTAAAACAAAATAGGTAACGTAATCAATGCTTATTAACTTTAATATAGGATCTAGAGACTTTTTGCTTTAAATTTGTTTTACACTGACATTATAATTGGCTTCATTAGTCATGAAAATTGTCCCTGCAAGTCAGACAGGCTGTCTGCCTGGCTCCTGCAGTTAGAAAATAGCATTAGAAAATGCTAATTGTTAAATGAAATTTCAGGCTAAAATATCCTACATTGAAATACATTGCACTTTAAACACACAGCGTTTTAGAGCAGACAAGTAGAAAAGAGATTTTAAAATGCAAACTCAAATCAACACCAAAATGGAAAATTTTGAACATTGGAACTTTTAAGGTTGAGACTGATTTGAAGATACACATACACAATATATGCAGGAAACACTACAGCTTCTAATAAAATAATTCAATGAAGAAACAAACCCTTCATGCTCTGCTAAACAGTTATTTTACGCTTCTCATTTTTTCTGAAATTTGCAAGAATTAATATACAGTACAAATCTCAAGGAAGACTTTTTGATTATTGATAAACACGTATTTTTAAACAGCAGAAGCATGGGGAAAAGGCTTTTTTTTATAAGTTTTGCTTAACTTAGTAGTAAGAAGTTCCACCAGTGCCTTCTTATAAGACAAATAATTTATTGGGAGCAATGAAGGAGGAAGCAATAATGGGACATAACTTTAATAAATTATTTGGATTAGGTCTTCCTTAGGCAGAGATTTAGATCTTCAGATATTTCTGCTATTTTATTAAATACTTGGGCATTCAAGTTTCCTTCTATTTGTCATCATTTTTCCCTAGTACTTCCCCATTAAAATATTAGTAAAAGTTGAGAATGTTTGGGGATGTCCTAGGGTGACTATGATGCCTGTATCCCCACATCGTCTGTTCTGTGTTCTGTACCTTTAAGACTGGTTCTGAGAGTGAGCAGGGAAAGAAGAAGCACACAGTTTGTTTTGAGAAACAAACTCACTCCTCTGAATATGCTCTCGTCCTTGGGACTGTGTGGATTTTTTTTTGTCCTTTGTCGGATGCACGGAGGGCTGCCAGAGAGAGGGNTGGATTTGCTTTTCAGAGGAACCCCATTCAGAGATTTCCTCCCAAATTTGCCCTAAATCAGGACAGGGGAATAAAGTAAAATCCTCTTATACACAATGATCTCTCTAAAATGGGCTCTTTCACCTTATTACTCCTTTGAGGCTTCTTCAGACTTTTCATGCAAAATTCCTGTACAGCAGCATCCTAACACAGGCATTGCAAAGTTGAGAGAGAACTATATCTACGTGAAATTCAAAACAGAATTAATGTAAATAAATAAGGTCTTTAAAAATCACTTTGAAATCTGTCATTTACTCAGTTCTTCAGTCTCATCTAAGAGGAAAAAAAAAAAAAAAGACTGGAGGAGGCAGCCTCCTCTCTCTCACATGGAGGAAAATGCATGTTAGCCAAGAAAAACTTCACAGGTCTGCAAAGCTGGTTCATAAAACTTGACAGACTTTCAGAGCTCAGCTCCAAGTTCCAGATGTAAATGTCATGACAATCTTGGCTAGAAATTGACATTCAAAGATCTGCACAGAGATGGATTGTATTAGGGTCAAAATCTAGAAAGCAGCAGGGGAAATTAGTGAATGAAACAGCATTCTTTACTCCTCCTCCCTTAGAAATGTCTGAGGAAACATCTATAAGGAACACTCCAATCAACACCCATCCTGTCAGAACACTCCTTCACATCCCACAGGGCCCCGCTCCTCTTGGCAGTGGATCTGCCAGCACAGACTTAGTGTCACCAAATACGGCATAGTCAGAAAACCAGAGGTGAGGAAAACACAGATTTTCTTCAAGTTGGTCAGAAAATTCAATCTGGAGACAACAAGAATGGTACTCATTCAAGAGGACAATTTCCTGCTTTGCCCAAGCCCCCAAACAATCCCTGGATCCTGCTTTGTCCATCTGGTGAGGATATGAAACGAGCTGAGGTTACACTGGGAGACTGCACTTCTCACTGCTCTCAAGGCCACACAGCAGAAGAAGGGAGAACAGACAAGATGAACTCCTTACAGAACCCAGATGGGAGGGAAAAAAAAAATGGATTTGTAGACTGAGATTCTGGCAAATCTTGGAGCAGTTTACAAGAGCTGCAGTCAAGGATCTGCTCTGTGCTCTCCAAGGAAAGAGCCTGGTACCTCCAACAGTCAGGTACAGCTCCGGGAGCCAAACTGAGAGCTGGGACAGCTCAAGGGCTGGGATGTCCCTCACCAGCACCCAGCAGGGACAGGAATCTTCAGCAGCGACAGCCAGCAGCCCCCAAAGACACTGTCAGGTAAGGGAGGTGTCATCAGCACACTCCAGTCACTCCCCGTGCTCTGTCACACTGCTGCTGCTCAGCTGCCACCACTCCTGAGTGACAGGGCAACAGCGGGCTTTGGGCTGGAGATTTTGCTCCTAGATGATCTCAAAGCAGAGATTTGTGCACTGGTACCTGCCCCTAGTGAGGAGGAATTATGCACACACAGATGCACTGAGCTATTAGAAACTGCTGAGGCTGAAGTGCAGCCAGGATGCATTTATCTGCTGGGAAAAGCTATTGAGCAGCAGCACCTTTGACACTTCTGTAACTGTGTTCAAAAGATCACAAAGAAATTTATGTACTATGTTACAATAATCCTTCAAGACGCTGTGTTTCTCCATATGCTCTGTAAGAGATAACAATTACAAATGCTATTTTCTCTTGTAAGGCTAATATAGTCTTTAAAATACTGTTTATGTATAACTACAAGATATGTTTTCCTGCATGTGCTCAGATAGCTACTGGAGAAAAAAATTGTTTTTGCTTATTCCAAGATCCCCATTAAAAAAAAAAAGTCACCAGCAGACCATTATGCTGTGCAAAAGAACTAAGACAGAGATTTAAAAATTCCAACTGATCCTTTATAGTAAATTTAAGAACATGCACAGTATGTTAAAATAGTGCTTTAGAATATATAAAATCACATTTTAGAAGACATTCAGTGAATACCAAACGCTGTGCCTGTTACCCTTTTGCATATTTTTAAGCACTACAAGCATCGGGAGCCTTCAGTGATATAAAAAAAAGAACTAGCCTAAACAGCAAAATAACAAGACTAAGAATGCAAATAAAGAAAAGAACACAGACTCTAAGATGGTGTGTTCCCTTAAAAAAGTGCCAAAAAGGCCAAAGCACACACAAAAGAGATAAAGGTGAAGGGACACACAAAAGCTTCATCTTTAGAAGACCACCAGAGACCACCACAACGCACTGAGCATGCCCAGAAAAGCGTAAAGTTAATTACCATACAAAGCAAAAACAAGCAAGGTCAGAAAATGAAGATGTATAAAAAGAGACTGTAAAATGTCATGCATATGTAAAACCTCAAAAATAATGAGGGCAAGCTCTCTAGTGTTCATGCGTGTCTTTGGTAAAATTATTCCCCATGCATCTCAATGTCAATGCAATACATACCTCTCTAACAACTATTATTAGTTGTGGAGTTCTTTCTGCCGCGTTTCAAGAACCACTCTCTTTTTTTCTGTCTAGCCTTAAGAAAGTTGTAACAGCTTTGTTATATCGAAGTTCAGCAGCATCGCAGAGTTTGTAAAACTGGAGTCTCTCCTACAGCCTATGAACTCTAAAAGAGACACTGAAATTTAAGCAGTACATCCTCTCGCCACAGAAGACTTGTCTCTAACAAAATACCTTTTCATTCCACTATCACCTTTGATAGATATTGCTGATACATCTAAAATCAGCTGACAATGCACGTAAAATCTGACATTTCCTTAATCAATTACTTGCTAAATGACTTCATAACTTCCATATGAAGTATTGGAGGGGAAAAAAAAAGTTGGAATTCTATCCTGGGATTAATGTCATCAGGCAGGAGGATCTTGCAGGGACTGTAAAAACTTCCAGAGCCTGGTGAGTAAAGTGGTTTAAGTTTTAAAGTACCTGACTAGAATAGCGTGATATTCCTAAAACTAGTAATTTAGACACACTAAAGATTACTAACAAACACCACTATGTCTCCTGAATTATTAATCCAGAATATTCTTAGTTTTATTTATTCAATTCTAGCACTCCTACCCAAGATACCTGCTCTCCTGGTGCTTTCATACTACTGGCATAACTCAGGACTTAGGAAGACACAAAATGCTGACAGTGAGAGGAAATCAGTCTGAGACTTCATGCAGGTAACAGCTGACTACATCCTATTTGTGCAGAAAATAATAATTTTCTCTCTTACAGGTAGCACTGATGAAAGTGCTGCTTAAGTTGAAGCATAGCAACAAGTAACCAGCACAGAGCAAAGCTGACTGAGCTGTGCAACAGCCCAGTTACCTGGGGATGCTCCTGGGATCCTTCAGGGAAGGCAGAGCACTGAGAACTGTCTTGACAGACTGTCATAAGAAATAAAAAACAGAATTCCTTTGGCACAGGGAAGGAGTCCCTATTGCTGGTTAACATTCTGACTCCATCCTTGAAAGAAGGCATCAAGGCTACCACTTCATTTGGGTTGATGCCTGAAGCCTCAAGCTTGTTTTGCAAACAGCCAAGGTATTAGTGCACCCAGCTTAAAGGTGCAAGTGTTAAGTCAGAAGCTTTTCAAAAGGCAACTATGAAAAGAAAAAAAGGACTATCAAAAAGCCCGAACTCGCCATGAAAGGCATGACTACAGAATACACAGTATTTAAAAGCCTTCCTAAATGTGGCTGTACAATTTCCTCATGGGAAGGTTCAGTGCCTCTCATAGTTCAGTTTTGTTTCCATTTCTGTTCTCCTCCTGGAATATATCAAATTTAACAATATGATTTGGGACTTTTTGGTTTGATTGTTGTAAGAAAGACAAAGAAACCAATTAGATTCCACATAAGATACTCATAAATGATTTCAACAGGCCAAGGGTAAAATAAACAGCCTGTTTTTTTCTTGATATAGTGCCCTGACAGTCCATAATAAAATTTATGATTATTTCTGCAGACTGTATATAGTTTTAAGTATTTATCAACATATTAACTATATATTTGGCATTGATTCCTCACCTTTCATCTTTGTGGAGAGCTTTGCAACTGTGACAGGGAGGAAGCACAACAACCTCAAAGCTTTGTATCATTAAATATCTTTACTTTAGGCCTCTCCAGTCATTAACATCAGAGTATCAGCTGGGCAAAGAGTAAAATTATCTGGGGAGATGTGGGTTTGCAAGACTTCCATGTTTTAGAAAAGGTTTTGTTGTAAGTTAGTATAGCTCTAGTTACCCCATAAGGGCCCCTTGTCTTGGAGTTTTCTCTTATCATAAGTTGATAAGAGTTTCTGTGCCTCTCTGGTCTTTGCCCAGAGACTGTTTCCTATTGGTCCTTTCCCCATGATGCTCCTTGCCCATCCTCTCCTTCTTCCCCTGTCCATCATTAAGTTACTATCTTCAAGGTCCAGAACTTTCGAAGAGATTCGGACAGCAGTTGGCAGATTCCCCTGAGACCCCTCCCCAAATTACCTTGATTTGTTAGTAGTTAGGTAATTCAGTTGGCATGTATTACTTTGCTTTGTTTTATTGGTTTGTAGTTTGTACCCACCCCTTGAGCCTGTCCTGGACAAAACCCCCCTGTAGCCTTTGTCCGAGGTCTCTCCTGAGGCATTGGGCAGGAGGTAAGGGGTTCCCCTGTGACCCCCCAATAAACCTCTGTTCCTCCCGACCCTCTGAGAGTCCCCTCTTTCATTTACACCACGGCCGTGACAGCAAAAGTCCAGGGGCTGCTGAGCCAAGACCCGCAGATTGATCCTGTTGTGGCGTGTCGGAGCTGCCGGGTGGTCTAGCCGAATACCGGGCTGACCAAAGAGACACGCACTCCAACAGGGAGAAATGTTCCAACTGTATTGGAGTGGGCAAAGAGGCTGTTGTATTTCTCTGGGTTATGGTTTTCCCCTCAAGGACCCCCTGAAACCTGGAGCCTAAAACCTATAGGGCTTGACCCTTCATTCCTTTCTTGACCTGGTAGGCTGAGCCCCAGCTATCTTTCCGGCCAGGAGACTAGAAAAGGCCCTGGTCTCCCTTATTCTCTCTCTTGCCCCCCTGGACATCCATCGAGAATAAAGCCTGGAAATTTACACGGGGTAAGGGCCTCTTTTGAATCTTTTGTCTTGTCCCTGGAATATTCCTCCCAAGGACTGAGCTAGCCAAACAGCCCTGGGAGCTGCAGGGGGGAGAATATTTCAAGAGGCCAAGTACCACATGGGCTTGTGTTTTATCTGACCTCAGGAGCTTTTAACACTGGCCTGGGAGCAGAGCACAGCTCCCAACGTCCCTTCCCAAAATACACAGCAGTGCAGGCAAGCTAAGCCTGTCCTCCACCTGAAGTAGTTCCTGAAAGTAGGTTAAAAACCCCATGAAGTGTTCATGGACTAAGGGAAAACTATTTCTCAGCATGAAATGGATTAGTTAAGCACAGAGATAAAAATTTCTATCATGATACTGACTGCTTTATTGTATTTCACCACAACTTCACAGTACCATTCATTCAGTGTTTTTTATGGACACATGAGAAAGGCATGAAAAGAGGCAGCATTTCTGTAACGTTTAGTCATGGAGGGTCCATAAAGTACCATAACTGTGCAGAGGAAAAAAGGAAAAAATATTAACCTAAAAATTAAAAATATATCTTTTTTTTTTTCTGATGTAGTACATTGCACAGGCACAGCACAATACCAGTCACAGCACTGTGTGAAGAGCCTGTAAAGGCTTGATAGCGAACCTAGAGGGAGAAAGGGACATTTTGAAGTGTCCACTTTTTACTCCTTCAAAACCCCACAGGAACTAGCACAGGCAACACTACCAGGGCCCTTGCAATCTTACACCACCTCACACTCCTAATGTGTCTGGGTTTTAAAAACTTCCCTTTCTTATTTGTCCTTCCTTCCAGACATTCTCCAAATCTATTATTTCATACCACTCTAGGTTTCATTTCAACAAAATTATCAGCACCTCCATGTGCAAATATGTTCTCAACTTCCTTTTATTGCAACAAAAGTGGTCAGCACCTACAAGCATTAGCATATTCCTTTCTCCTTTTTCGAGTAATTTTAAATATGTACAGAATTGCTGTTACCTTAGAGAGCAGCTCCAATAACAGAATGCTGCTCTCTGAGACTTAAGACACAGGATTGGTGCTGAGGAGCAAGATCTCAGCACTACGGATTTAGTCCAGATTGGTTGCATCACTCAGTACAAGGAGTTTTCTGAGATAATGAGACAAGAGTGACTAAATGTCCTAGGGTGACTTTATGATGCTTGTATTCCCAATCGTCTGTTCTGTTTATGCTGTATGTTAAGTTCTGTACCTTTAAGACTGGTTCCGAGAGCAAAGGGGGAAAAAGAAGCAGTGCGGAATTTGTTTGTAGATACTGCACTCCCTCCCACACATTCCGCTCCTGGACTGTGTTTGTCTGAGGCACAGACAGCAGGACAGAGATCTCTTTGCTTTTAGTTAGTTTTTAGCTAGCTGAGGCAGAGAAGCTCCCTGGAGTGCTTTTTTTTCTTTTTTCTTGGGACTGTTTAAACCTGCCCTGGCCTGAAAAACCCAGAGGAGCACCGGGAGCTCGCACCTGTGGCCCACCGGGGCCTGGACCTCGGCATTTTCCAGCAGCACTGGAAGAACTGATAAGAGACTGAGCGAGTCGAACTAATCCACAGTAAGGACTTCTCTCAATTTTGCTATCTCTCTTCAGAGCAGCGAGAGGTTTTGTTGTTTCATGTTATTCATTTTTGTGCTTGTGGGCACTTTGTTTCTTAAATAAATAGTTTTTTCCACTTTTCTCTGAGGAGATTTTCTCCTGGACTGGTTGGGGGAGGGGCCATTTGGGTTTGCTTCCCGGAGGGACCCTATTCGGAGGTTTCCTCCCAAATTTGCCCTAAACCATGACACTAAAATATCTTGTTTGGCAGAGGGAGACACTCAGCAGGGCTGTGCTCCTCTCTGGCTGTGGTTTCAGCTCCTGCAAAAGCTCCACTGTTTGAGCTCCATGTTCACTGGCAACAACCCTGAGCCAGAGTGATGCTAAAGTGCTGGAAGACTTGAGGTGATCAGCATATCAGCTTTGCTCCACCTTCCATGCCAGTCCTTCCACCGTACATGGTTTAACCTGAGCAGATGATGAGCCCACGCTGATTTCACAGAATCTGCTTCCTACCTGAATGTGAGGCAGGAGGTCACTGGTGTGAGTGGGATATAGGAACTTCTGACAGCACAAGGAGCTCAATGCTACAAGAGATCAAGGTAACCCCATCAGCAATTTCAGCTGTCCTCAGGAAGCTGCAGAACAGACCACAAAGCTGGAACACAGAGCTGTGCCTACTACAAATGATAGGCTGAAATTTAATTTCTGACACTGCAAACAAGTTTAGGAATTGCCTATTACTTACTGCAGCTTTCTCTATTTTGTGTGCAAAAGAGTGGAGTGCAGCTCAGGAAACAGCCAGGAGAAGGAAAATGAAGCACTTTGGCCAGCAGAATGCCTAGTGCTAGATTAGTGGTCAGTGATGGGAGAGCTTTCTACTCACACTATTCAGCCTGCCCATAAAACCACTGATTTCCTAGGGTCGAGAGTGCCCTGAAGCAATAGAGAAAAGTCCTTTGTGTTCAAGTGAAATCAGGATTCTGACTTTAAGGAAATAAGCAGCCAGCAAGGAATAAAAAGACCATCACATTCTGTGTATTCCTAGGAAAACTTTGGGATCATCTATGAATTAGGAAGGAAATAAATGAACAATGAAGTCTCAAAATGAAAATTTTCTAGATCATTTTCATGCTTTTGATAGTGTTGTAAAATGTTATAGATCTTTACAGAAAAACTCCTACAGTTGGTGCAAAAAATTGTATGTCTGACACAGGAATACGGATTTTTATTTGAACAAAACAAAACACAACCCCACACAAACCTAGGTTAGAGGAAAACTTAAAAAAAAATCGTTCATATTTTTGATGCTTCTACTATCAACTATGATGGCATATTGAGATAAAGGTAACTTTTTTCCATGTTGACTGGCATGGGGCTGTGTTTTGGATTTGTGCTGGAAGCAGTGTTGATAACACAGGGATGTTTTTGTTATCAGTGAGCAGCACTTGTACAGGGCCAAGGTCTTTTCTGCTCCTCAGTGCGCTCGGGCTGCACAAGGGGCTGGGAGGGGACACAGCCAGGACTGGTGACCCTGAGTGACCCAAAGGTGTCATGGACAGCAGGAAGAGCTGGGGAAGAAGGAAGGGGAGAGCAGTGATAGCATTTCTCTTCCCAGTTACCAGCCAAGTGTGATGGAGCCCTGCTCTGCTGGGGCTGCTGAACACCTGGTACCAGTGGGAAGGAGGGAATGATTTCCTTGTTTCTCTCTCCTCTCAAGCACAGCTTTTGCTTTTCTTAGTAAACTGCCTTTATCTCAGCCCACGAGTTTTCTCAGTTTTACCCTTCAGATGCTCTCCCCATCCCACCAGTGATCAGCTGTGAGGGGCTGAGCTGCCAGCTGGGATAAAACCACAGCACATCAGCAGTCCCTCCCCTCTGGGCCATGCTTTCCTTATCACCATCTCATTGTAGTTGATAAACACAGGGGATAATTGGACTCTGGTTTGGAGTAAACTCGTTAAGCTGTAGCCAGGGGTGATTCAGTCACTGTGCTTTTTAACTCCCTGCACTGTTCCAAACTATGAACACCAGTTTCTCAACTCTCAATGAAAAAAATAGGCCATAATGAAGAAAAAAAAACCCCAAAAAAACAGTCCACAACTAAAACCCCTTGAAGTACTAAAAAAGAACATCAGTAACAACCAGAATTAAAGGATGTCCAAGAACAAAATCCAAGTGTCACGTATGTTAATCACTTGCAGGAAAATCATAGAGATGCAACCCTTGCCTGCCTATGAAGGAGGGAATAAGATGTTGCAGCTATTTTTTTGCATATGATACACAAGCTAGAAAATAAAACAGTTTGTAAAGAAGTGTGTTCTGGGTGATTTAAAGGCCCTGTTTCCTCTGCACACATTCAGCTGTCAAATGTGATAGACTTAATGAAAACTTGAATAAAAAAATCAGTCAACATGGGCTGAACATTTGGAAAGTTACAAGCAGTAGAACAGATCTATGTGAAGCCCCTCAAAACACCTTGAAAACAGGACCAAAACCTAAAGAACTTTTCCTAAAGATTTTCAGAGCTAGGAAGGGGAAAACCAGAAGGAATTCAGTTTGAAAAATGGCAGCTGTAACTACCAAAATCCACAAAGAATTCTTGGGCTAAAAAGTAAGAGAGTCTTCAAGAATCCCCATGGGTTGCTTTCCACCTTCCATTTCTCTCACATGTCAGTTTTCCCTAGAACATCCCTAAAAAAACAGATCCTTTTATTAGGCATTTCCTATAATTGGAAAAATTATGAAAGAAAATGATGCCTATGACACCAAAGACTTTGATAACGCCTGGCAAATTAATATCCATTAAATAAAGATTACAGGTTCCAACTCTAGTCTGGCAAGGTCCTGTTACAGGTTAATCATGCTCTAATAAGCTTTCACACTTTGAGAGTCAATTCAAATGTGAATTTGCACTGGTTTTCTAAGTATATTTAGAATCAGTGATAAAATACATTCCTGTCAGACTGCGGTGCCTTGATTCCCAGCAATATAAAGATGTTGAAGTCTTCAGAAGACCAAGGCAATTTTCAAAATCAAAACTACTGGAATCTGGACTATAAAGGCTCTTGCAAATGGGCTTCAGCTCCTTCATTCAGGCCTAGCTGCAAACCATGCAGAGGAATAAGCACAGTCATCTGAAATTGTCCTGCTTTCACTATTAGATTGACTGTAGAAATGAATTTTCACACATTTTCCTGACTAGCAAGTACCTGCACTGCTTAGGCAGCACGAGCTGTTACCTTTGGTAGTTATGGGAACCATGTCACAGATCGTTGTTATTAGAACGGCAGTTAACCTAACCTACAAGCTTTCTTTTATATGGTGCTGCAAGAATTAAGAGATTATTCAGTGTGGTTTTACCATTCTGCAAAGTCTTGTCCAGTTTTTGGAGGGTGGGAGAGTTTTTTGTGTGTGTATTTTATGGTTTGATTTTGGGCTGGGGTATTTTTGTTTGTTTCTTTGGGTTTGGGTTTTTTTTTTCAGTTTTTGGTTTTTTTCTTATTTGTTTTTTAAAGAGAATTTGAAAGATTTGTTCCTATTTCGAGATGTGATTCAGCAGCATTGTGCAAAGCTCTTTCACAAGTGACTTAGAATTCTTCCATCCCTTTTTTAGCAGAAGAAAGAGGCCATGTGGGAAGGCATGTGAAAAGTGTGGGAGTTCAGAGAACGTTCATTATGTAAGTCAGCAGGGAACAGAAACTCAAGGAGCCGTGGAGAAGCCAGCAGAATGAGCAGTCCAGTGAGCAGTGGGTAAGAGAGAGCGACTGCATCTTCAGAGGCTCCAAGTTTTGTGTCCTCCCTTGTAGTAAAGCATCCCCCACCCCCGAGTAGGCATCTCTGTATAAAGAAAGAGTTTCAGTTTACCTTTAGACATTTTAGGAAGTTTAACTAGAAAGTTCTGTGCCTCTCATTGTAATTGGCTCAGGGCCAAGAGAGAAGACCCTGTTGGACCTTGTCACTGTTCTTCAAATCCTGTACCTCTCCCTATTGGCAGCAAGCCAAATTGTCCCTCCTAAAACATTAAGTATTTAAGAAGGAGCACAAAGGAACTAAGGGGCTTTTTGGAGTGTTTCTAGCAGGGTGTTAGAGGTTTTCTAGGACACCTGTGCATGGCTTTTCTTTTATTTTCTGTAACGTTTATTATTTTTCATGTATTAAACCTTTTACTTTAAAAACACCTCTGAAGAGCAGTCTTGCTAAAATTATTTTAAGCCAATCTGCAAGGGCTGGACCCTTAGAGATTGATACATTTACATGTGGCTCATAATAATCTGGCCACGTGTTAAACTGTATCACTCCCTCTCTTCCTTCACAAAGCTGCCACTGCCTCAGATTCAAAGCCAAAAGGGATCCTTACAAATCACTGGAAAGGTCACACTGGCCAAATATGAGAAGTACAAAACCATCTTGAATATCTTGCATTAATCTTTAAAAATACTGTCTCTGCTTCTCCAGGCTGGCTGTTCAACTTGAGCTTATTTTAGCTGGATATGCCCTTGCTGTGATTCCAGGAAATCTAAAAATCTGGATGACATTTCAATATGGATCCCAGTTTTATAATCAGAACTGCCTTAATTATAGCAATGTTCAGTAAAACTGGGATGTGTAAAGAATCCTCATCAAGTCAGAAGCTGTGCCAAGTGCAAATTGAAATGTTACCTAACTTCACAAAGAGCAGAAGGAAATTTCTTTTTACAGGAGCATTTATAGTGAGCCTAGCAAGATTCCTGGATTAACAGGAAAAGCATTAGCAATTGATCTGGATGAATCCAGTATCCTATGGCTGCTCAGCTATCGAGTATTCTATGCTTGTGCGCATCAAAGTCTATTGTGATAAATAGAATGAACCAAATGAAACAATTGTCTCTTGAACCACAAAGTGCAGTGGGAGCACAATACATTTTTACAGCTGGAGTAATGTATTTCATGAAAATTAAATATTCTTGATTGCCTACAGGAAAAATCAACTCCCAGAAAACCAGGCAGAATAGATCACAGGGAAAAAAAAAAAGAAAAAAGAAAGAACTTTCCCACTATTTATGGGTTGGAATCCTGGAGGTCTTCCAACCACTAAAACATTTCAGTCATCACAGACATATTTGCATGTCACTTCTGTGACTTGAATGGGGCAATGGGGAGGTGGAAAAAAAACCCAAACAAAAAATACTTTTTTCTCCATTTTGAAAAATTAAAACCACATCTACAAAGAACCAGGCTAAAATTTAAAAACACAACCTCGGTGCCTGTTTTCTGGAGCATTATGAATGTTTAGCCCACACCTGAGAAATCCCCACAGAAATACCACAGAGCTCTCTCTACCCATCTTTATAAGTAACAATTTCCTGTAAACTTCAGTACCTTGCTGTGGGGAAGCACCAGAAGCTTTTGCATAGACAGAAAATCGCTGAAACCAAACTCTTGTGTTTGGGCTGCTAGAAGAAAACACAATGAGGTGTTTGTGTTAAGGTACTGCTAATATGTCTCCATCAAAATGGCACAAGGGGAAATGTAAAGATTGGCAGCACAAGCTCAAGTGTGACATTTCCCATTCAAGGGGGATATTTGCTATTTTAGATAAAACACTGGAATCAACTTTTGTTTTTAGCTTAAAACAGTAAAATGGACATTTAGTGAATAACTACTATGGCATCCTTCTCTTATTTTCTTTGCACTTTTTTTTTCATTTTTACTTTTTCCCATCTTGGATTGGTTTTGAGCTGCTATTCATTCCCATTCCAGCCTGCAATCCACTCCCACACACCCCTTCCCCTCTGTTCTCCCTTACATCTTTCTATGGAATCTCCTCTCTCCAACATTTATACGCATTTTCTCATTTATCTTCCCCCCACATACACTGGGTTGCACACAACAACATTTTGCTAAAGCAGATTAATGTGCTGCATCATTCATGGGTTTTTTGACAGCTTCCAAAGAGTCACAAAACACATTACAGGAATAATCATCATTTGGTATTTCAGCCACGGAGTTTTGCAGTCTCTGCTGTTCTTACAGCTCTTAACAGATGTACATTAGCACTAGGACTGTTGATTTGCCTGAGGGGAAATTGGACAGACTCAGCCGTAGCAGACCATGATTGATTTTGGAGTGATGCTGCTCTGTGGATGAAGGCAATCAAGTGCTAGCTAAGTGCCTCCCAACAGGGTTTCTGCCTTCCCTAGATGTTTATACAGAAATCATTCCATCAGCAGGGCAAACAGGATCTCCTTGGACAATAGCTACAGAAAAGGTCACTGCACAAAAAAACAATGATCCAACATCAAACTTCTAAGGAAGCTGCTCGCAATTATTTCATTAACTGTAAAAGTTACTGGTAAAAACTGCTAACTATAAAGAGGAGTTTTATTCAAGTTTAGAAAACACTGAAACACTGTTATACAATCTAGTTTAAAAATAACTCGCTTTAAAAAGTGTGGAGGCTGTTAAGCCAGACAGTGTTAATAAAAACACACTCCCCTAGAGAGAAGACAGACAATAACATAAACATGTTCCCCTGGAGAGAGAGCAGTCAAGCCAGACAGTATATAAACACAACCCCCTAAGGGAGAAAACTTGGCACACAGCTCTCTGTTATGGTGAGGAAATGTGTTCCCCCCATGAGGTTTTGTGGTTGATATGTGTAGTGGTTTCACGTTCGCCTAAACTCTATTGGCCAAATTTAGTGTAGTGGTTTGAGTGTTTACTCTCTTTTTCTCTCTGTGAGATAGGATCAGGAGAAGCAAAGCAGGCCTAAACTTAAAGATATAAAAATAGATTTATTAACACACACTAAAAGGAGAAAAAAAAGAACAAAATGAAACTTTTAAAACACTCTTTCTCCCCCTACAAGTGTTCACTTTCTTACAAACAGCATAAAGAGACGAAACCTGTGATTTTTAGTCAGTTTCACCATTTTAAAAATAATTTTTCATCAGTTCTTTGGGAGAAGAGTCTCTCTTAGAGTCCTATGGGGACATCGCCACAAGAGAAACAGTCCTCTTGTGGCTCCCATGTCATGAATTTGCAGCTGCTCAAAAGAAACCTCTGCAAACTGTGAAATCCCACTTATTAGTAGCCTTTCTCATGGCTTTATATGTGTTTATCAGTTTATTAGAGTTATGTTTAAGGATGCCTCTTCTAGTATAAGATAAAGATTCACTTCTTCTATCTCTAAAATCATCTTCATTTCTAAAACTAGAGAGCTCCTTTTACCCTAGGAGCAAAGGGCTTCATATCACTTTTCTTCTATTCAAAATTCTCTATTAAATCTCAATCATATCAGTCCACAACTTTTAACTAGAGCCATGCATCCCCCTCAAACAGCATTCATATGTTACAGGAAATAGTCCATTCTCTATGGTTTCACTAGAAAAGTTTAGCCAAATGAGGTCACTCCTCCTCCTTTGTCTCAGGACTTTCACTCTCTCTTTACTAACTTCATGCTGTGTCTTCTCTATGTTCAATCACTTTGTCCTTTTCCTTTTACTCAAAAAGAGTATTAGAGTTTTAAAAAGTCTTATCTGTACTAGGAAAGAGTTAAAACTTGTCTAGGCCTATGGTGATCATGTAACCTCTGCTGGGCAGCAGCCTCTAGGATTTTCAAAAGCCGTGGGGATGGGGGAAGAGAACTCAGGCCGAGGGATCTTGGAGCCGCCTGGCTGGTAGATGCCTCCTGCCCCTACCCCTCGGTCTCATCCGGGATCCAGGGTGGTCCAGCTTGGAGCTGCTATCAGAGGCTGCAGGGTCCCCTCCCCCTGCTGGGTGAAAGGGCCCAGGGCCAAGGGCTGGCTTTCCCCCCTTCCTCCTGCTGGGTGAGCAGCAGAGTGTTTTACAGCTGATGAAGACCCAATCCAGGCGGGGAAAGGGGGCATATTCTCCATCCATCTCCTGGCCCGGGAGTCAGCGGTCCTGGCACCTTCCCAGGAATCACCTGGCTCGGTCAGGGGATGGCCAGGCCCGGCCCCTGGGAGCCAAGAGCCAGGGCTAGCTTACCTCTTCCAAGGCAGGGAGGAAAAAGGAAGTTTCCCAGGATCCTCTTGATTTTAAGCCTGTGTGACCCAGAGGTGTATTCCTATATTTAATTGGCCAATCTAGTTGTCAATTTCAAAGTCAATCACTAATTGGTTTTTACCATCCGTGCTAAACAAACACATATGGTAATCAGTTATACCCCATTGGTTCTTTCCCTACTTCCTCCTTTTTATCCCAGCCGATTGGTCCGTTTTCGATCCTTCCCCTGATTGGTTCATTTCTCAATCCTCCACCAGATTGGCTCTGATGTTTTACCCTGCCCCCTGCCTTCCCTATATAACCCACTGTTTCCCCTGGCCCTTTGGGCACTTTGTCACTGGACTCCTCCAGGAAGAAGCTGAAAAAAGCCTCCTGCGGAACTCCATACAAAGGCTCCGTCTCTTCCTTCAGCGTCGCCCCGAAGAGCTGATTCCACTGAAGAGCTTGAAATCACTCAGCAGGCAGCAGAGCACCTGTGCCTCTGGGTCGTCCTTCTAAGGACGGTTCTCCAGGAAGGTGGCTGCACTCTGATTATCTTCTGCTGCAACAAAAAAGAACAGGCAATAAAACAAACTAAAACCCAACAATGCCCCAAAATGCACACACAGTCAATGCTAATAGCATGAAAAAACCCCAAACTTCCAATAACCACATATCTGGCATTTTCCTTTATCCCCCTCCTGGCACCATGCAAAATCAGAATATAAAGGCACTCCCTTTTTGGTTGAGAGCAAATTGCATTCAATAACTGATTTTCTGCTTGAGTTGCAAGCAGTGTACAGAAATGAAAACATTTAACAGAAAATTTAGTCAGCCCCACTTTGCTAAAACAAACAATATTTATAAGAAGCAAAATACTCCAAAGTGGAAAAATTCAATTTCAGCACTTAAAAGCAGAGAAAATGTAGAAGCAAATAGAGATGAATACTGGAACAGAGAATGGGTGGAACAGTTCTGCTTCCTTGCAGGAGATCAAGCTCCAGAGTTAGAACATTCTTAGTAACTGTGAGCTAAATCTGGCTTTTCTTCCTTTGCCTGCTTAATTGCAAAAATTTCAATCAACATTTCTCACACAGGCAATCAGATTCTGGAATATGCTGAACTGACCTCAGTGTCAGACTGGTGTGTGCTAATGGCAGACTCCTGTCTGTAACAGTAAACTACTGTTTCACTTTGCAATAAAATGGATAAATATTTGTGCAATAAAACACCAAGTATGATTTCCTGATGACTTGGACAGTCATCTATGCATCAGTGGATTGAGGTTGTCTGTAAAGTGTTTGTTTATGCCAAACAGAAAAGAAAGTGAAAGAATAAAAGAAAGAACATCATCTAGCACAGAAGTCACAAAAGTGTCATAAACAGAAAAGATTAGCAGCTCAAAATTGGTCAGGCAGCAAGAAACATCAAGTACAGTTCTTATGTTTTAAAGGATTGCCCCAGCCCATGAGTGAAAAGAGAAATCCCCACAGTCCAACACCACCTCTGGCTATTTCCCTGGGGAAGTGCTACTGTGCCTGTTTCTCAAGCCTGGCTAGCCTCGGCACCAGTCACACTGGAGTGAGTTCTTTTTGCTCAGCGGCGTCTGCGTGGCTAAGGCAGGAGGATGAAAGGGGGGACTCCGGAGATGCTGGGTCTCAACGAGTTTATTGGTACTCCTGTGTGGAGTCCTCACCTCGGGTGTCAGCGTCTCCAAAGACCCCGACTGAACCTCGAGGGGGACCTTTTAACCAGGGGTGTAACACAGGAGGGAAACCAATAATGTTTAATGGGGAGGTGGCTCATATCATAAACAAACATATAAAACAACCATACACTGAACATTAGAAGGTGACAATCAGGATTCTGCCCAATCACTTGATGCCTCTCTCAGAATCTTCCAGAAGTGGGGAGAGACCCCCAAAATGATGGACAAGAACAGGAGGTTACTTGCCAGGTGATGGACAGTTAACTGTCTGTGGGGGGGGAAAACTTAGGGAGAACACAGAACCAATCATAGAACTGTCACCGGGGAGAAAACAGGGATAAACCAAAAGTGGGTAACAGAAAGGGTACGAGGAACAAACCATTTTACAAAAGAACATTAACTTATGAATTAAACTTAAAATTGAAAAATGCACTCCCACAGGGAAGAGCTGAATTCACACATTGCATAGAGAGAAAAAAATGAACAGTGAGGAGGCAGGGACAGTCCTACATACTGTGATCCATTTGAATATCCCTGGTTCTGCAGGTCCATTGACTCACCAGATACAGCTCAATAATTCAGGGACACTTAGAAAGCTGTGGGGTAAGTTTTTCTACCTTTAATACAGAAATCTATAGAGGTTACACAATTCACCTACTTACACTTGTGACAACACATCCATGGGGCTCTGTGCTGCTACAGCACTTTCTACATCCACCTTTTGAGAAAGGTCTGGAAATGGAAAGGAGCTTGGAAGTGTTACTAGTTCAGCTTGTGCTGGAGATAGGTTTGTGCCATCTGTAACACCATACTGGGAAAAGGAATTCCCCTCTTTCCTCCATCCTACGATCTGACCTGCAAACCTAATAAATGGCAAGGGAGAAACTTTTCCTAGAGGCTTCTAGAAGAAATCACATATTTTAGCTTGAGAGTAAAACCTAAATTTAACACATATGTCATTCTGGGAAACAAATATGTCTAAGATGGAGGTAAAAGCTTGTATTGACAGAAACATCATGTACATAATTTCCTTTGATGTCAGAGTGAAATGTCTAAATGTTAGAGTGCTATTAACCATAACAGCCAAACTCAGCTCTCAAATACAAGGAAGAATTCTCACTACATCCTTGTGTACAATTTTTGGGTTCAGATTGTTCAGATAAAACTCTTTCCCTTCAGGAAATAAAAAAAGCAATTTCTGCTGTACCTCAGTATCAAAGTGCTCTTCAGCTGACTGAATCACCACTTTTTCCGAAGAGCAATAGAGATAATTGCCTTCTGCTGTTATTAATACAGGAGCATTTGTTTGCCTGCATTTTGGTTTGTAGATACATTTTGTGGGTCACCACTGAATTGCTACAATCTAAGTGAAATTCCAAAACCAGCTTACCTAGTCAAATGTTGGGCAGAAATGGATTTCCAGCAAAATAATGACAGCTTCTACTTCTGCTTGCAACTATTTACACTTTAATGGTATTCTCAAAACACATTCTAGAGTGCTTGATCACTCTCAATTGCATCCAGAGAGATTCTACTGCTGAATTCAATACAAAAACATCTGCCCAGTGAAAGATTATGTTCCTGAGCTGCTTGTACTGGTGTACATAAAAAATATCTTTACTGAAGCAGAATTAGACTTCAGCACAAAGAAGGTTCAGTCCATGAATTAACTTTAGCATGGACAGTTTACTTGTGAATGATCAAAACAATTTCATGAAATCAAAAGTAGTTTTTAATTTCCCAGATTTTTTCTTTTTAATTTCTCTACAGCATCACCACTTTACCCACCCCTAACAACTTCTATATTTTCCAGCCTTATAGCTAGAAATTCTTTAGGACTAGGAACCAGACACAAAAACTTTATTTTAAAGGGTGCAACTCCTTAAGAGTAATTTAGTGGTTTCATAAAACAGTTGTCCTAAGAATGGCAGCCTCCCATGAAAGGCAGAACAGGTTTCCTGTTGCTTCTTCTGGTGATAAAGCTGAAAAATATTAATTAATTTGGGCCATTTGCATACAACCCAGAATTAGCAGAAACATGACTTCTTGGTGTCAGTAGAACAAAAGAAACCCACACTCTCAAAAACCTAAGAGTGAGGTACATAATGCATGAAGGATAAGAAAAGCATAAAGTTAGAGAGCAGGGAAATGTAGCTTGACTCAGGCTCTCCTGAACAGAGAGAAACTGGAAGGGCATCCACACACAGAATAAAGTATCAGGCAGTTAATGAGAAAAAAAACCCAAGTTAGTGGATAAATCACTCATAGAAACATATCTGAGCTTCTTCCACTAAAATAATTTTATAGAAGATAGTTGTTACAACTTCGCTATCAAAGCCCAAATGTTTATCTAACCAAAGACACATCAGGATTCTTTGATTTAAGCACAGGAGACCTTTCTACCCCTAAAGTCAGTTTGCAGGGACACTTCCCAGGGAGCCTTTAACTACAACTATTATTCAGCTCTGAGCACTTTCAGGAGGTCACTCACAAATAGTGTTTAACATCTCTGCACAGATAATACAATACAGGCACAATATTTGTTTTGAGGATCTCAAACTGAGAAGCCTTTGTGTGTTAAATTGTCTAGTTAGTGAGTGTGCAAGTGTGTGAGATAGTGTCCAAATGTTGGCAGGCAGCAATTAAAGTAAAATGTCAACACCTCTAATTTTTTGCACTGTGTATCACAGCTTTAATTACACTGCTGATTCTTCTCACCTTCTTTAAGATGATGAAGGGGAAAAAAGTTCAAAGGAAGAACAAACAGCAAATAATTTATTTTAGACCAGGATTCAGCACAGGCTCAAAAGACTGTAGCTGCAATAGTTGCAATTTAGTTTATTAACTTTGCAGAGTTTCTTTTGTTTCACCTTCCAGAAGTGACCAAACACCTGTATTTGTATCCTATATCAGTATACCTGCTGATAAGTTACTAAATTAACAGCTCTTCTCAAAGACAACAATTAGAAATACAAAACAATGAACAGAGAAAAGGGAATAGAAAAAAATACATATTATAATGACGGTGATATGCCTCAAACAGCAATTTTTCATCAATATCTATTTTTCACGAGGTAATTATAATGCTAATCCATTCTTCTGTGACAAAAAGGCACCTCCACATTATTAATGATGAATAATATATGCAATATTAATTTTAAATAAATAATTCATGCAATAATTTGTTGGGAAAGATGGTACAGGAAAAGCTTACAAATATGATTGCGTGGCAAGAGATACTGAGAATATAAAACCTGTGAGTGAAATAGAAATGAAAGTTAGCTTTGAGATGTAGGCATGGCAGGCAGGAAAACGGTGATTAGTTGGGAGATGGGTTAAGTGATAACAAACAATGGGACACTAAAGGACCCAAGGGTGTAGCCCCACCCCACCCTGCCAAGGTATCAGGGAAAAGATAGATAAGAAGATAGTCTTTAGAATACAGAGTGATATGGTAATATAGCAGTTCTCATAGGCTGTATGCAAAGTCTGTAGGTTTTGTATCTAGCGCAGGTTGGTCACTGCAAATTAGAATATTCAACACAAAAGGAGATATAATGCATTGTAACAAAGTCCTCGCTCTCTTACCTCTTACTCTCTTACCTCTTACTCTCTTACCTTACCTCGCTTACCCCTGCCACCTCTCTTACCTCCTACTCTCTCTCTCTCCCTCTCTCTTTGGGGCATCCCTTCAGCCGAGGCTGGTGGCTGAAGGCAGGCCCTTTTTACTCACGACCCTTGCAATAAAACCACGTGTTGTCTAGAATGTCTCAGGCCTGCAGAGTTCCCTCTCCCTGCTGTCCACAGATGTTCCTACAATAATTAATATACTAATAATGTAATTAGACCAAGGTTATGATCTCTGAATCAGTGCTCAGTTCATGTTGGTATCTGCTCTCCTCTGACACAGTGTTTCTGGAGGCTTAATTAAAGTCTACAATATGTTTCAGCCTTTTTTTCATTATATAAATATTCTACTCCCTCTCTGGACTATTCTTCCTCCTTAAAAGTTAAAAGTATTTAACTTTTTGGCTGAGCACAGCAGAGGTTCAGGTGCACATCAGGAGTTCAGCAGGTGGCTAATACTCGTGTCCTCTGAACAGCAAGCTGATGTTTCAGGAAGTCTTCATCTGGGGTAACAGCTTTGTTTTAGAAGAGTTTTTCCCTGACCACATCAAGCCCCCTGCAAAGTCACCCAAGACTCAGAGAAGTTGTCTAAAATCAGAAAGCATCAACAGGTGCTGAGGGAACAAGTGACACTTGCAGCTGCAGGATCTCCCCTGCCTTGAGGGCCCCTCAGCACAGACATCACCTGCACCACGGGGCCAGTTTGCCATCTGTTATAAATGATTAGCAGCGAATTTGATATCAAGGATTTTATTTTGCCATTTCCAAATCAATCTGAGTCAGCCACAATAAAAGCATACAACATTGATCAAATGTTGGGTGAAACGCAGGAACAACCTCAACGGAGCTGATCCACCTCGTCCACACTCACTGGGTTTCAGAGTGCAGATTTTATACAGTTTTTCTGCCTGAAGGTGAGTCCATTGTGAGCCTTTGTCCAGTCTGCATATTCATGTACTTCTTTCTTTTGCTGTTTGGTTTTGAAAGATTTTCCTGGCAGTGTCTGGGGTCTGAATTGGGTTCCTGGAACTGGACATTGGAATGGTGATCTGTTCAATCTCTGGGTTCCCTCCACCTAGATCGATATCAGGCGCTGATTGTCCGTGAAGTGATGGGTCCACCCTTGATGAAAGAGCCATCTCCTGCTCAGCCCTGTTCTTTCTGTTGCAAATCCTGGTTTTGCCCTGCTATTTGAGAACTTTTTACGGTTGCAAATGGGCCTCGGTAGTCGGAGATGCCTTTTGCAGTTTTTGGAAATCAGAACTTGCAGCATAGTTTTTAGGTTATAACATACAATATATTTGATACACGAATTTACTCAGCACATATACCACACCCTCTGTGCCCTGGTGGGATGTAACTGAGTTCACAGCACAGCAAAGCACTGATTTCCCTCTCTCTGAACTCGGGATGCTTCCCAACAGTCACACAGATCTCTACAAAAACCTACACAGCTCCCAGCTGACCAAGTCACCTCTACTTGTTAAGAAAATTGTGGGGGAAAAAAACCTATTTGTTTTCCTGCTTTGGAAATACTTCTTGGTTTCTAAAATGTGGGGGTGGAGAGGAAAAGACATGAGAAAAACAAAACAAAAGAAAACCCTAGGACTGAGCCTCTAATTGCCTTTTCTTAGAAAGGCTCTTTAGACCCTTCCTGACTCAATGCCATTAATTAATACTCATTCCCCATAGACCAACCCCATTATCTGTTTAATTAGTTCTGATTAAGTTTGGACAGGAGCAGCACTGCACAGAAATGTTTTCTCAGTGGCCCATAATGGTCGTGGTGCTGTTCCTTTCCCAGACTCGTGTCCATATCACATAGCACCACTATTCATCAGGAACCATCTGTGCAGCTCAGACTTCAAAGAGCACAAACAGGAGGGGCAAACAGTGCAGTGTTTCCCCTCCTTATCTGTGCATCTTCCATTTGCTTCCTGGATAACTCTTGGCTGATTATTCTCTTCCTGGTTCCCATCAACAGGAATCAGATAATGCATCTGCTTTTCCATTCCCTGGACTGACTGTGCAAAAAAGCATTGTTGATTGTCTGAGAGCATCCCATCGTGCTGAAATAATGCAGTCACTTAGATTACTCTGGAAACATGCTTTCTACTGCACAGCTCCAATTTCTTAGCAGAAATGGCTTAAGTGCATTGGTAGTATGGTGTTCAAGACTGCTTGGCACCAATTTTCTTCTTTCTACAAGCCTATTATGGGCATTTGGATGATATTTCATATTTACAAACTATTCTGAAGAATGAAACTGGAAAGATATTCAAGGTTTCTGCATCTCATCTGGTGCTACAGGACAATTTTACAGTAGTGACTCAACCAACTCTTTCAGAAAATTTGTTCAGGTTGGACCCCTGTGGTAAGGGAAATACCAAATCCCTTCAAGCTGTTCATGCACATTCCATTTGTTTCCCAAGACATACTGATGCCTTAAGTTTTAGTTTTCATGTTTGCAGATTCTGTGCTGCCTAGGGATGTAGTTCTGAGCCTCATATTAAGTGGCAGTAAGCTCTCTTCACAGAGTAGGTAGACAAAACAAATCCTTTTCCTGCGGAAAACCAAGGACACCTTTCAGGCCTGAAAGCATGAACAATGGTGGACTGAAAGGAGGAACAAGAAGGATGAGACCTCACAATCTGAAGCTGTAATTGGACAATTAAACCCCAATATGCAAATGGACCAAAACTTATAAAAGTGTGAGACCTCGTGACCGGGAGGCCATTTTTTGGGTTTTTTTGTGACTATTCTTGGTCCAGCCAGGGCACAGCCTTTGTCGGGCTCCTGTCCTGCCCAGGGTGGATCCTGGAGGCCTTTCAACAAATACCTACTTTATTCACTAGCTCTGTCCAGTCTCTGTTTCAGGTCAGCCTTCCAAGGTATCAGTTTCTGGCGACCACAAAGGGACAATGAGGCATCTGAAAAACCCCCCTGGACTAGAAGAACACCCAGCTCCTGCCGGCACCCCGAGAGGGCGGCGGCCCCAGCTGTAGCCCAGGAGGTATCAGAGCCCAAGAATCCTAAATTCGGTGGACCTGACAGAGGCACGTGAGTAATTGAATAAGAAGGTATTCTGTTTAGCATCTGAGTTAAGTGTTAGGGAGTGAGTCCCTGCCTTGGAGCTGGATCTTGGTGCTGTTGGCGTGAGGCCAGCAGGGGCGCAGGGAGTGAGTCTCTGCCTTGTGGCTCCTAAGAGTAGGGGTTAGAATCCCGTCCTTGCTTGTTTTCTTTCTCTCTCACCCTAATTACTTTCTCTCTCGCAGCTGCTGAGGTATGGGGTGTACATTTTCTTCTAAATATCGTTGTCGTACTGACATCCCAAGAAATAGTCCCCTGGCATTAGTTTTGACAAATTGGACTGATTTAACTGGGGGGGATTCCTTTAAATCTAAACTCACTAGACTCTCAAAAAGAATCTGGCCGACTTACGAACTAGATAACGACCAGACGTGGCCTGAATTCGGGAGTCTTGATAAAAAGTTAGTATCAAGTTTAATCTCCCACATATGCAAAGACCAATACTTGGACGAACTAGAATATGCTATTCTCTTTATGGTGTTAGCTTGTCACCACGAGCTAGAGAAAAAGGAGCATATATTCGTCTTAAAGAAAAAACAGAGGAAAAGTAAGAGAAATGATGAGTTGATATGGAATAGCAAATATAAAAACAAGGAGAAGGCGGAGTTCGACCTCATAGCCCCTGACCAGAGTGGGGGGCCGAGCCCGGGTCCGAGCGGGGCCCCTTCACCCCTGGTCCCGCCTCTGCCGGTGCAGGTTCCCCCAACTCCAGCCTTGCCCCCGCTGACATTAGAGCAGACGGAGAGGAAAGGGCTTTGGCAACCACCACTCCCGCTGCTGATGGGAATGCCCCCCCCGCCCATGTCACAATCCCCGGTCAGAGCGGAGGGGCCGCTGCCGCTGCTGCCCCTGATTGAGCCGGTCCCCCCGCTCCCGCCCCTGTCCCTGACCACACAGATCCCACCGCGAGCGGGGGAGGGTCGTGCCCCTGGAGGGATCCCAGCCCATGAAGGAGGAGGGGGGAGAGAGAGGGGACAGCCAGCGTCTGCAGCCCATGTCACTGCCCCTAGAGGAGGAGCCGAGGGACAAGGCCTTCTGTAAAGAGGGCGGAGAGAGAGCCTCCCAGGGCAGGAGTGGTTTTTCCTCTGCTTACAAGCCTCCATCGCACGGCGGAAAGACAGCCTTTCTTCCAACCTTTAGAATTTAAGCTGGGGAGGGACTTGCTAGAAAAATTGGAAGCAGAAATTAAATTTAAAAAGGGGAAGGGTGTACAAGTAATTCCTGAATCAAAATTTGTCCAGGTTGCTGCACTTTTTATACAGGGAAAATTTGATGAGATCCCTGCTGAAGTTAAAAATGTGATAAATCCAATAGTGTGGGCCAGCGGTATCCCAGGAAGATCCAAACAAGCAGAACCAGTGAGTATTGCACTCAAACCAGGAGCTACACCAGTAAGGCAAAAACAATACCCTTTGAAATTAGAGAACTGTAAGGGATTGGCATCTGTAATTGAAAAATTCCTGCAACATGGTCTATTAGTGCAATGTGAGTCCAAATTCAACACCCCAATTCTACACATTAAGAAAGCAGATGGTAAGAGTTATCGATTAGTACAAGATTTAAGAGCAATTAACAAAACTACCAAAGACATACACCCAGTAGCAGCCAATGCCTACACCTTTTTGACCACACTGACAGACAAATTAGGGTGGCTTACTGTTTTAGATGCCTTTTTCTGCATTCCCGTGCACGAAAACAGCCAGGAGCTCTTTGCTTTGGAGTAGGAAAACCCAAAGACAGGGAGGAAAACTCAGCTCACATGGACAGTTTTATCACAAGATTACAAGAACAGCCCCACAATATTTGGAAACCAACTAGTAAAGGAATTAAAGGACTGGAGAGAACAAGAGCCAGAAGGAGGTATTCTTCAATATGCAGATGACATCCTGATTGCAACCAAAACTAGAGATGATTGCTTACGACTTACCGTAAGGTTATTAAACTTTTTGGTGCGGAGTGAGTACAAAGTTTCTAAAGACAAAGCACAGATTGCCAAAGNGGCACAGCCTTTGTCGGGCTCCTGTCCTGCCCAGGGTGGATCCTGGAGGCCTTTCAATAAATACCTACTTTATTCTCTAGCTCTGTCCAGTCTCTGTTTCAGGTCAGCCTTCCAAGGCATCAGTACCACACATCTCTTCTGGACCAGCAACACCCTGTGACCACTCCTGCACACAGGAACATCTGATATTTACCCTCTTCTCACCACCACCACCTCAGTCCTAAAACCATGTACCAGAACAACTGACAGGTAACAGACTTGCAGCTACACCTAGAAAACCCAAAACACTTAACAACTGCACAGTGTACACTATATTTTTTTGGGTTTTCCCTAGATTTTAGGGTTACTGATGTGTTAGAAACCCCAGCAGAGATGACTGTCTTTCTTTACTGAGGTGATTATGTCATTTGTTAATGATTTTTGCTAACATAACTCTGTCTCTGAGGCTGATGGTAAGGCTCTCACAAAAGCAGCAAGCAGAAAATAGCCAGTGCAATCAAAAATTACTTGCTTTTATAAAGCATAGCATATTTAAAGATGTAAACAGTGAATTATGTTGACTAATGCATTTAAAATGGAGCATGCTTTCACAGAAAGGTTGCAGAAGTTACTGTATAGTGGGTCTGATAAGATTTCACTTAAGGAAATACTAGGAAGAAGAGAAAAAAGGAAGAGGCAACATGACACTCCTTAATCTAAAGTTACATAATTACTTATTGACAGTGACAAGTGCAACATTAAGGGTAAAATATTACATATTTAAACAAAATGAGTAATTGCTGTATACA
Source organism: Trochalopteron elliotii (assembly GCA_024734555.1). Taxonomy (NCBI): domain Eukaryota; kingdom Metazoa; phylum Chordata; class Aves; order Passeriformes; family Leiothrichidae; genus Trochalopteron; species Trochalopteron elliotii. The sequence continues at coordinate 44,235 of JANPWX010018559.1, read as the reverse complement.
TCTATTTAGCAAGCATTCAACAAGGTGAACAAGAGGTCTCTTCATTCCAGCTAAAAAGTTTATTAGCCTAATTTACAATTACCCACACACTAGAAAAAAGCTGTCAGGGCACAAAAATGTCATTACACCAGTGCTCAGATCACAATGGAACGGTTAGCAGCAAATTATCATCAACTCAGACACAGAAGTGTAAGAGTTGGAACAATGTAAATCAACCCTCCAGCAATTCCATTTTTTGCCCTGGATGTTTTATGAAAGCTCAAATAAAGTCACACAATGCTAATTCATACTGGTTTTAAAAAGGAATTTAAGAAAATTTAAACATTCTCTTGGTTTTTTAGTGCTAGAGTAAACACACAGGGCACATTTATATAGGGCACTCTTGCACAGGAAATTACATACAAAAGTCATTTTATAATTAAAGTTTCCTAGGAAATATTTCAAGAAATAATGTTATTGGCTTAGCCTGCAAAACCTATTGCAATACTGCCTTTATAGAAATGCCTCAATCTACCTAGATTGAATATCTATCTAAATGTACTGTAATCACATTTTCCTGTTTTCCATCTTTCATCATTTGCTTCTTCTGGTTAAAACTAACTAAACCTTTCCTTCTTGAAAGTAGTGATGATTTTCTATTGCCTGTGGCAAGTTGTGGTTTTTCCTATTATATGATACTACTGTAAAATAACATTATCAGGTATGCTTATACTTCACATTAGATTTTCAAGAGGGAAAATAAAAGAAAAAAGCTTGCACTCACTCTTGTCAAAACTATTATGGAATTACACAGGATATCCTTGCAAAGCTCAAATCACACGATATTCAAACCAGGCAGTCAATAAACAATATATTCCATTTCTACCCTGAGACCACTGTGTAGTTCATGCCAAGGCTACTCTGAAAGCTGATAACAGAGTGACCATGAGGTTAAAAACTAAATACTTCCAGTAAGTTTACCAACATCCATAGTAAGTTCCATTTTAAGAGTTTCTAAAAAATAGGTCAAAGTCAACTGTCCGAGTCAACCTTCCAGTGAAAAACTTCCCCCCAGGCCTATTTTTTCCAAGTTAAAGCAACTTCTCTGAGTACCAGCAATGAAATTGTACAGCCAGCAACCACTCTAGCCACTAAAGAATGCAATTAAGACATTTTGAACCACAGAATAAATGTAATTAAAGAGATGCTGCTACGTCAGTGAGAAGTAACCAAAGGAAACATCTGCTACGTGAAAGAACTGGGTTTGTGGTGTGGGGGTGTTGCAGTTTATGGTGGTGTCCTGAGCTGCTTTACCAGCTAGCTTGCACTCTGGTCAGCATATAAGGAGTACAGTCTTGTACCTTTTAGGTTTGGTGGGTCTGAACCTCAGGCTGGAGCGTGGTAAACAGCGTGGAAGAAAAAGCAGAACTCTCACATGGGTTTCACTAGGCTTTATTCCACCTAGAGGGCTGCCCACATGCAGAGTGAGTTCTGGCCCTCTGTTCTCACCTTAAGTACCCCGGGGGCGTACACTGAGCAGGGGAGTACCTAGAACCAATCCAGGAGGGGGGTGTGACCCAGAACAGGGACACTTAACAGAATAATGAAAGAAGGTGGGAGTTCAAGATCTTGCCAAATGACTGGGCATCTTCACCAGAATCTTCCAAGTTTTTACAAGGTGATTGACAAGATCCATCACCAGGGAAAGACCACAGGGGGTTTGGGGATGGGGGTGTAGGAACAAACCATTATAAAACAAATAACAAAAACATATAGAATTATTGGAAAACCCAAAATGCACACTGCTACAGCAGTTATTGTAAGTTACAAAAGAGAAGTAGAACTTGAAATATTCTGAGAATAATTAACCACAGTAAAAGAGTGAATGGCTTGGTACACAGGATATGGAACAAAGGTAAGGATGGAAGTGACAGGCTTTATTGATTCCCAACAGGGGAAAGAAACTGTTGTGGCTTCTTATTTACTCAGCAAAGCAACTGTCCTTTCACCTTTCTGAAACTGAATAAAAGGTAAAAGTATTTGTTCTCATCTCTGCTCAGCTCTGGGGCAGTCTGCCACTCTTATAACCCTTAACAGCTTCTGTGGGTTTGCAAGATTTCCATGTTTTAGAAAAGGTTTTGTTGTAAGTTAGTATAGCTCTAGTTACCCCATAAGGGCCCCTTGTCTTGAAGTTTTCTCTTATCATAAGTTGATAAGAGTTTCTGTGCCTCTCTGGTCTTTGCCCAGAGACTGTTTCCTATTGGTCCTTTCCCCATGATGCTCCCTGCCCATCCTCTCCCTCTTCCCCTGTCCATCATTAAGTCACTATCTCCAAGGTCCAGAACCTTTGAAGAGATTCGGACAGCAGTTGGCAGATTCCCCCGAGACCCCTCCCCAAATTACCTTGATTTGTTAGTAGTTAGGTAATTCAGTTGGCATTTGTTGCTTTGCTTTGTTTTATTGGTCTGTAGTTTGTATCCACCCCTTGAGCCTGTCCTGGACAAAACCCCCCTGTAGCCTTTTGTCCGGGTCTCTCTTGAGGCATCAGGCAGGAGGTAAGGGGTTCCCCCACGACTCCAATAAACCTCTGTCCCCCCTGACCCTCCGAGAGTCCCCTCGTACACCACGGCCGTGACAGCGAAAGTCCAGGGGCTGCTGAGCAAGATTCACAAATCGGTCCTGTTGTGGCGTGTCGGAGCTGCTGGGAGGTCTAGCCGAACACCGGGCTGACCAAAGAGACACGCACTCCAACAAGCTTCATTGAGCCTGAAAAACTTATAATTTTGGGACATCATTAGCATGAAAAGACATTTATAAAACACCTGCTACCAGCCTTGCAATTGACATCTAATTGCTGACTCAGTGTTGTAGGAACCAACGCTGCCTCAGCAACTCTTTGCAGTGACCCAGCCCAAACCATGAAGAAGTTTGAATCCTCAAATATGGACTTTGCTTTAGGAGTCACAAAGAAAAGTCTGTTGAAAACAATTATGGAAACTCCTTGGGGCGACGAAAACTTCCAGATGTTATACAAGGATGAACTCTGCCAAATCTGGACAGGGGAGGGTCATGCCACAGCTATAACATCCAGCATTCAAGCACCTTTGGCCATTACCTGTAGCTGTATTATATTCTAAAACAGTCAATCTGTATTTCTTTCCTGTGAAGACATGCTAGTGCTTAGAAAACAGCACCATTTTTAATGATCATTGGTAAAATCAGCACCCCAAAATCTCAGTTTAAGGCAGCCCAGTATGAAGGTATCTGAGGCTACAGCATGTAGCCCACAGCACCAGAACAGAACCTCAGGAACAAGCATGGCAATAAAGGGAATTAAGGAACTTGTTTTTTAAAATAGAAAACTGCAATTAAAGCAAATGGATTGAAAGTCTAATGGTGGAATGAGAATTATGTATTACAGCCCTGGGCATACAGATCAAGACAGTATTCAAAGATGTGATTTAGAGAAAGTTTTTACATAAGAAGTCTGAAGTTGATAGGGATACATTGAACTACCATGGCTGCAAAAGCTTTGCATGCATTCAGGTCTCAAAAAAATTTCATGTGTTACAGAATTAGTAACATTAGTGCAGAATGAGAAATAAAAGCTTATAAAAGATGCACTGCTACAGCAATGATGGTGTTATAAATGATTATCAGCCAATCGGATAAAAAGTACAAGATTTTTATTTTTCCCTTTCCAAAAATCTATCTGAGACAGCCACAAACAACATCGATCGAATGCTGGGTGAACAGGCGATCAGCAGCAAGGGTGCTATCCTGCCCTGTCCACACTTGCCGAATTTTTTATACAGTTTTTCGTGCCCAGTGGCAAATCCATTGTGTTTTTGTTCAGTCTCCATATTCATGCACCCACTGAGTCTCCATATTCATGCAGTCTTTCATTCGCTGATGAACTTTGAACAGATTTCCTGGCACTGGTGTATGTCCTGAAAGGAATTTCTTGGAACACGGCTTTTGGATGGTGATTTTGCTTTATCCCTGGGCTCTCCATCGAGATTGGCATGAGTCACTTGATTGTCCAGGTGCAACGAGCCATATCCTGCTCAGCCAGTCTTTTCAATTGCAAATTCAAGTTTCACCCTACTGCTTTACAATTGCAAAATAAGTCCCGATATTTGGAAATGCCTTTCCCTTTATGGGAACTAGGACTTACTTTGCAGTGTTTAAGATTATAAAGTACAATATACTTGATACATCATTTTATTTACTACATCTATTACATTCCTAATATTTTAACACACGAATTTATCTATCACATCTATCACAGTCCCCCACCTTTTTTATTAACACATTAAATTCGTGCCTAACTCACCCTATTTTCTGAAAACTACTTTTAATTTCTATATTTTATTAATATGATTTCCCTTTTCCCCTTATCACCCTAATAACTAAGTTTTATTATTATTACCAGTCTTCATCAGACCGGTCGTATTCATCCCACTCTTCCTGCATTATTTCGCAATACTTTTTGTAGGATATGTCTTCTTCTTTCACCTTTATTTCAAATTTTTCTAGTACTTCAGCTGCTCGATTTTTCTCCTCCAATTTCATTATCCTAGAAACTTTTGATATTTGGCCAGCCTTTCCCCCAGCGAGTTCTGGGTCAGTGGGCATAGCCACAATTTGCATACTTTGGACCACTGAATGAATTAATCGGATTAGACAAGGGATTAAACAAGGTAAAAACATTACTCTAGTCACTGAACATAAGATGAAGAATACTCTCTTTTTCCACCAAGCCCCTTGTCCAAATAGCTGATCCTACCAAGAGGCTTGGAGGATGGAATTCCATTTTTGGACTGGTACATGAGCCACCTTTTTGATTTTAGCTGCCAAGCCCCTTATGGTCTCACCATAATCATCTATTTCTATGCAACATTCTGACTCATTGAATTTTCCACAGACTCCCCCTTCCTCTGCTAATAAGTAGTCGAGGGCTAATCGGTTTTGGTACATGAAGGCCCTCATTTGGGAGTGTTGTTTCACTAATAATTCTAGAGCATCTGAAGTATGGTTGGAAACAATTTCAACTACAGCTTGCAGCCTTATCAATCTATTCAAAAGATAGATGGGAGTTCGATATCCCCAACTTCCATCATTTGCCCAGGTTGCAGGACCATAATATTCTATGATTCTTTCTGGAGGCCAATCTTCATTTCCCCATTTTTTACCTCCCCCAGGGTAATTCCCTTCTTAAACCTCTTTTCTGCCTATCTAGGGTCTCATATAGAGGAGACTGCTCTCTGTTCTGGGTAGGGTGAAAAAGAAGGGCCTAATCATTCCCAGCATACAGGATCCTTTCCATTTTTGGGGCAGTTCACTATAAGCTTTCTTTCCACAAATTTAGTAAATGCCATCAGGGGCTTTCCATCTATTCACTTTTCCAGGCTCTTTCTAGTATTCTCGCAGTCCCTCTAAAGACTGGTAAGGGTTAGCTCCGGAACTTTTGTGCCAGCATAGCCCAATTGACTCAAACCATTCACAATTGTCCTTTTTCTCTGGACCCCAGAACCCAGCTGGGGGTTCGGGTTGCCAAGTCTTAGATTTGTTATTTGAATTTACAGTTAGGGTGGATATGCAGGGGGTATATCCTACCAATTCTGTGTATTCTTTTCCCTCCCTGCTGATACATATGGTCCCAATGATTCTTTTATTCAATACCCACCCTTCAGGTCTCTGGATAGTTTTAGAAATATGAGTATTATCCCATTTCTAAAGCTGTTCCGGAGTAAAGATCTCACCTTTCTAGGGCCACCTCTCTGCTGATTTCAATCCCCCACAGATCCAGCAATTAGAGACTCCTAATTCCGTGGCAATTTCCTGCATTAAATCTATAAACAGATTTTGATTCAGGGCAGGTAATCCCCAGTCATTGTACTGTTTCTCCAATTGCTCATAATGTTCACTCAGGGTTTTTAACCTTTCCTGTTCCATCCTTCTTTTCCTTGCCTCTGACTCCTGCCTCTTTAGTTCTTGTGTTAGCATCTGCACTTTGCTTTCTGGGTCAAGTCCTTCCTCATTCTTTGAAAAACAAAAGGTTTCATCAAACTGTAAACATATTCTGTCATCATCATCCCTGAGAAGATCCAGCACTATGGGTTCATTACCTAAGGATTTTGCTTCATGATTTAGATTCTTTCCCACCCAATACATTTTTCCTCCCATAGTGCAAATCTCCAATTTATTTTTATCATAGCACAGTCTGTTAACCTGGTAGTAGGCCAGAAAGGTGGATTTCTTTTTTCCCCCTACCCATACTGTTCGGTTACACTGGTTACACACAGAGATGGTTGGCATTCCTCCTACCTCTCATTTGTGCATGTGGTGAATGGAGGAGTCCTTTTCCTTGCCTACATTTTCAGACAGACCGTCCTTAGGGATTGCCCTCAGGTTGTGACACACCACCCCCTTTTCCAATTCACATACCTTGAATTGAGTGCCATTGAAAGAACAATACCCTTTTGGCTTACCCTCTTGGCAGTTGTATTGTGTGTGGTACTTCCACGGTCTTTATGGCCACTTGTCCTTTCAGCGCTATCTGCAGGCACTGTTTGCATTCATTCAGGGGTTTCTGCCTCTGCGGGTTCTCGGGGTGCAGCCTGTCCGCTTGGCACATGACTTGGCTCAGGACTACTAGGATTCCCCACAGGAATACCCCTCTGCCTTTCCCTTCGCCCGCGGGGTAGCAGCCAGCGGTGGGGTAAACCATCTTCTCGGCAGCAGGTGTATGCTTCAGGGGTCTCACTAGTCCGAACCGCAAACCTTCATTTATACACACCCCACCTGGACAATTTGACCGTATCCGACCTGCAAGGTACCTTGTTTGTCCTTCGGCACTCGATTGCAAGGACTTCTGCCTTTGCGTCCAATTTCCCTTTTGTCTCCTTTTTGTATATTAGGTACCAATCTGGAGAATCCAATTCCAGCAACCTGGCACGAGTGGCAAACACTAAGAGATGGCTTGTCTCCTTTTGTTTCTCCTCCAAACACTTAGTGCACAGACCCTTTGGTCGATTTCCTCCCTGACAGTGAGTCACCCAAATACGTTTACAGAAAACACACTTAAAATGTACAAAGGGAAAGCATTCACAATCTGGTTCGGAACAACTTATCTGATTCCCTTTGGTCATTTATGGTGCCGCTGCAATCTGATCTTCAAGTCCCTGGGAGATGAAGACACCTTCCACTTCGAAGCAGTGTCTGGAGGCTCGACTTTCTTTACTCGTGATGCGTGCTTTCAACCTTCCTTTGCAGTTCTGATGGCTGTATCTGTGGTGAGAAGGACGACAAAGGGACCTTCCCAATAAGGTGCCAGAGGGACGTCCCTCCAGGTTTTGATTAAAACCTTATCCCCAGGATGTATTTGGTGAATGGCAAACCCCAAGAGGGCGCTCTGAGGAATCAGTCCTCTCCTCCGTAGATCTTGTAAATTCTTGTTTATAGTTATTAAATATGGTTGGATTTCATAATCCTCTATTTGCGGATGTCCAGCAGGCATTCCATGTTGGTAAGGCATCTCGTACAGCATCTCAAATGGCGACAGTCTGGTCTCTGAATGAGGCATGGTTCTAATGTTCAGCAGAGCTAGAGGAAGACACTGTACCCTAGACATTTTTGTTTTTAGCATCAATTTCACCAGCTGCGCTTTCAGTGTTTGGTTCATCCTGTCTACCCGTCCTGAGCTCTGAGGGTGCCATGGGGTGTGATACTGCCATTGGATTCCTGAGGCCTCTGATATTTGCTTAATAATTTTGGAGGTGAAATGTGTGCCTTGATCAGAATCTATGTGATTTACTATCCCATATCTTGGGAGTATTTCTTCTAGTAATATTTTTGCCACTGTTTGGGCTGTAGCCCTTGCCCGGGGGAAGGCTTCAACCCAGTGCTTTAATTTGTCAACAATTACCAATAGAAATTTATATCTTCCTACCTTAGGTAGATCGGTGAAGTCCACCTGGATCCTTTCAAACAGTCTATAGGCGACAGGAAGTCCCCCTAAAACTGTTTGTTTGGATCTGGCTCGATTGACTCTTTGGCAGATCATACACCCATGCACTTCTTGTTTTGCCAATTCATATATTCCTTTGCATCCAAAGAATTTCAGAAATTGTTCTGCTAGAGCTTGTGTTCCCCAGTGAGTCTTCTGATGTAGTCTCCTTAGAATTATTTTGGCATAATCTTTTGGCAATAGTTCCCTTCTATCAGGTAATTTCCACCTCCATTCCTCCAGTCTCCCACCTATTTTTTCAAATCCTTCAATTTCTTTTTGGGAGTGACTTGGGAGAAATTCTTGAGTCCCTTCTTCCCCAACCTCAGGGGTACTCACTGTGAGCAATGCAGCTCTCTTTGCCTCCTTGTCCGGCAAGTTGTTACCGCTAGTCTGAAATTGCATACCCACCTGATGTCCTTTCACATGGACAATGGAGATTTCCTCCAGCTCCCTGATAGCTTCTAAAATTTGCTTTATTATTTCCCCATGAATCAACCCTCAATCCCGAGTGTTGATTAAACCTCTCTCCTCCCATATCTTACCAAATGTGTGTACCACCCCAAAAGCATATTTTGAATCAGTGAATATTGTACTTTTCTTCCCTTTTAATCTCTTTAGTGCCCTTAGGACTGCATACAATACGCAGGCTTGTGCAGACCAATTAGAGTTCAGGGGTCTGGATTCCACCACTTTGCCTGATTTGCCATCTATGATAGCATATCCCGATTTCCTTTTCCCTTCCACCACCCTTGATGATCCATCGACAAACCATTTTTCTCCATTTTCTAATTCCTCTTCCTCCAAATCTGGCCTTATTTTTGTTTGCAATTCTACCACCTCTGCACAATTATGAGAAGGCTCCTCTAATGCTTCACCGAACAAAAATTGGGCTTGATTTTGAGTGGTGGTGGTTCTCAGTTCTAAGCCATGTGAGTGAACTAGGATAGCCTCATATTTCAGGAGCCTGGCATCAGTGAGCCATTTGTCTGCTTTCTGTTGCAGAATGCTCCTTACATTGTGTGGGGTGTAAACCATTAGGGGAGCCCCAAAAGTTATTTTCTTTGCCTCCTCTATTAATAGAGCAACGGCTACAATAGCTTGCAAACAAGTAGGCTATCCTCTGCTTACCGGGTCTAGGAGTTTAGAAATGTATCCCACAGGTTTCTTGTCTCCAGCCCAGTCTTGAGTTAACACACCTTGGGCAGTATGGTTACAGATATCCACAAACAGTTGGAATTGCCTTTTCACATCTGGCAAGCTCAGCACAGGGGCTGACATCAGAGCCTCTTTCAATCCTTTGAATCCCAGTTCATCCTGTTCAGTCTGTTTTAATCTGTCAGTGTTTAGTCTTTCATAAAGAAACTTTACCTTGTCACTATATCCTTCAATCCATTGCCTGCAGTATCCTAGAAGCCCCAGTAATTGTCTAATTTCCTTTTCTGTGCATGGAGAGGGTAGAGCTATAATTCTTGCCACCCTCTCAGGGTCTAATTTCTTCTTACCTTTTGATATCCAGTGACCCAAATACTTTACTTCTGGTTCTGTGAATTGTAATTTTGATTTTGAGACTTTAAGCCCCCTGTTCCCTAAGAAATTCAACAAGGCGATAGTGCATTTCCTCACATCCTCCTCTTTTTGACCAGCCACTAGTAAATCATTGACATATTGCAATAATTTGGTCCCTTCCACTGGCACAAATTGGCTTAGTAATTGTTCAAGGGCTTGGCCAAATATATTTAGTGAATCTACAAATCCTTGCGGTAAAGAGGTCCACCTAAGTTGCTGTTTTCTGTTTGTTTCAGGATCCTCCCATTGGAAAGCAAAGAAATCTTGGCTTTCCTCAGCCAGAGGACAAGCCCAAAAAGCATCCTTTAAATCTATTACACTGTACCACACATCCTCTGGGGAGACCCTTTTCAGGAGTGTGTAGGGATTGGCCACCACTGGGAACCGGGTTTTTGTTCTCTCATTTACTGCTCGGAGGTCTTGCACCAACCTGTAACTTCCATTTGCTTTTCTGACTGCTAGGATGGGGGTGTTATGTCTTGACATGCAGGGTTTCAAAGTTCCTTTTTGCACCAGATCATCTATCACTTGTTTCAACTCCCTCCTCCCTTCCATGGAGATAGGATATTGTTTTATTCTAATTGGATCCTCAGGTCTTTCTATCTCCATTGAAATAGGTTCTATTTCCAGTCTCCCCACTTCCCCTTGGGAGTACCAGACCTTAGGATCAATTTTGCTTTTATCTGATTCAGTTAATTTATACAAACTTACCACCAATTGTGAGTCCTTCACAATTAAGTTTATCTCCAAAGCTATGATCATATCTCTACCCAATAAATTGTAATCTGCTTCCTCCACCAGCAACAAATTTCCCAAACAAATTTTGTCTTCAGATTCTATTTCCACATTTTTTATAAGGGGCACTTAAAATGGGTCCCCTTTTGCTCCTATGACCAACATTCTTTCCTGGCTTTTGAAGCATCCAGAAGGTAATTACTGCACAGTGCTCCTTTCTGCCCCCGTGTCCACCAAAAAGGTTATTATTTGTCTGTGGGGACCTACCTTTAATTTTATCAAGGGCTCATTAGATGTCCTGGTCCCCAAAATAAAAAGCCCCCGACACCCCCAGTCCTCTTGAAAGATCTTTTCATCCTATATCCTCTTTTTGCAGTCCCTTTTTAAGTGCCCCTTCTTTTTACAATAGTAGCATTCTGGAAGTTCCCTTTGGGGTTCCGAGCTTCTATTGAGAGGGACAGACTGCCTCCTCTGCGTTGTTTTTGCTGTGTCTGGGGAGCATTCATATTTCTGAACTTCTTTTACAGCTGCAACCAATACCTTCGCCTGCAGTTTTTGTTTTTCCTCATCCCTCCTCATGTAAACTTTTTGTGCTTCCCTCACTAATTCTTGTAAACTTTTCTCCTGCCAATTATCTATTTTCTCTAGTTTCTTTCTTATGCCTTCCCATGATTTTGCTACGAATTGTGTTTTTAGCAACACTTCCCCAATGGGGGAGTTAAGGTCTGTTCTAGAATATACCTGCAGACTCTTTTGGAGTCAGTCCAACCATTCCGAGGGCATTTCGTCCTTTCCCTGACATTCCCCGAATACCCTGCTGATGTTTTGACCCCTTGGCACTGCCTCCCATATACCCTGGATTATGATGTTTCTAAGATCTATCATGTTTTGCCTGCCCTCCTCCATCTGGGCATTCCAACCTGGATTCTGATTGGGCCATTTCTGTTCCCCAGAGGTCCCCTGGGGGTTGCGGTGCTCCCAGTCCCATATGCCTGCTTGTCTTATCTTTTCCCTTTCCTCATTATTAAACAATGATCTCAGAATTGATGGAAGATCTTCATATGTAAAAATGCTAGTCCCTAGAAATTCATACAGTCTATCCGCCACCCCAAAAGAATCATCCATCAACTGTCCCATTTCTTTCTTAAATGCTCTCACATCCCCGATATTTATCAGCACATTCACAAATCCAATGATTCCAGGTGCGATTGGCACTTCCCGTTGGGGAAAAATGTTGTGCCTGTCCTCCTCATTCTCACTTTCATCCTCATTCACTCTTTTCGCCCTGCGTCAGGTTCGGCTTGCCGGAGGCGAATTTGTTATGACTAGTTTTTTGGCTTCCACTGACTGCGGGGCTGGTGGGGGTGAAGGGAAAAGCAGCAGAGGAATCAAGTTTTGTGCAGGGGGAGGAGGAATCTCTGGAGGTTGCGAGGAGAACAGGGATGGAGGGTGAGAAGTGGCTTTTGGGGGTTGGAGTTCTAGGGTTTTTGAGGGTATTGCCCCTGTGGGCAGTGTCGCGGTCTGTGTTAGGACTGGCAGAGGGGCGAGGAGGGATGCCTGGACAGCAGGTATTTCTGGAGGCAGGGGCAGAAGAGGAGGTTGGAGTTGGAGAGTTCCCTGAGTGCCCAGTGGTGGGAGAGAGACAGGGGCCGGGGCAGGTACGGTGCCCAGTACCCCCAACGGGGGTCCGAATGCCGGTGCTGGCTGATTCATGGGTCCCGGGGGTGCGGATGGGGGCGCCTGAGCCTGCATGGGTGGTGACACGGGTACGAGGTATGGGGGAGGGAGATGGTCCAGTGGGTCCCATACATCATTTCGAACCTCCACTCCCTTTTTAGTTTTCATTGAGAACAATCCAATTCTGGATGTCTCCCACAATTTGGCGTATTCTTTTTCCTCATGGTCCTGCGGTTTCTTATCACTCACATAATCGCTTAGGGCTTTGCAGGTCCATTTCTCAAAAGTGCCAAATGTGGGCCAAATTACATGACTCCCTATTTCCTTTCCTCCCCAAACCTCTATGCAGTAGTGTATCATTTTCTCCTTAGATTTTCCCCTTCTCTTAGAACAGTCCTCCCAATGCTCCAACATCCATCCCAATGGGCTATCTCAGGGGATTTTGAGGGCACTATTCTCCTTTTCCAAAGTGTGTTTCTGTTGTGCCTCCTTGCGAGGCTTGCTCTTTCTTTGTCCCATCTTTGAAATTCACTTACCTTTGAAAAGCCCTGTGTCGGACCTTTCTTAACTCTCCAGCTTAAGAACTAGGATCCTCCTGATCCCCTCCCAAGTGGGCTTCGTTTTACTGGATTACTTACCCTTCCAGTGAGCTGAGCTGAGGGTCTTTTCGGCCAGCGATGGATTTCCCTCTTGGTGATTTCCTTGGGCTTTTACACAGCCCTGAGCTAAAAGGTTTACCAGTTCCCGTACTCCAAGGAACGTTTCCTTCCCTTTTAGCGTCCCGTGATCGGTCCCCAAAACCTCCCCGTGTTTTGGTTTTTACAAAAAAAATGAGATTTTTGTCCCGAATCACTTCCCCGTTGGCCGACCAATTCCCTCGCGGGAGGATGGAAATGCGACCTTCAGGTCCACACTCAGGTCGTGATAAAATCACGTCTCATTCACTAGCCGAATCACACTCACTCAACCATCAGTACTTACAGCTTCCTTTTCTTGCGTGGATTCTTCGTGCACGTAGATTTTTAAGAGTGAAAAAATTTTGCCACGGCTTCCTGAAGACCTCTTCAGGTCTTCCCTGAGTTCTCTGAGTTCTTTCAGATCTGAAACCTCTCCTTTTATTGTGGCTTTGGCCTAAATTTGTTTGTGATACAATCAGTGCTATGGGGTCTCCCGCTCTGCCAGGCCGCCAAAGGTTAGTGGGGGCGCCTCCTGAGCAAAGGGGTTCCGCGACACTGGGATTGTATCTGAGTCACGGCACCAATCTGTTATAAATGATTATCAGCCAATCGGATAAAAACCACAAGATTTTTATTTTTCCATTTCCAAAAATCTATCTGAGACAGCCACAAACAACATCGATCGAATGCTGGGTGAACAGGCGATCAGCAGCAAGAGTGCTATCCTGCCCTGTCCACACTTGCCGAATTTCGTGTCTGGTTTTTATACAGTTTTTCGTGCCCAGTGGCAAATCCATTGTGTTTTTGTTCAGTCTCCATATTCATGCACTGTCTTTCATTCGCTGATGAACTTTGAACAGATTTCCTGGCACTGGTGTATGTCCTGAAAGGAATTTCTTGGAACACGGCTTTTGGATGATGATTTTGCTTTATCCCTGGGCTCTCCATCGAGATTGGCATCAGTCACTTGATTGTCCAGGTGCAACGAGCCATATCCTGCTCAGCCAGTCTTTTCGATTGCAAATTCAAGTTTCACCCTACTGCTTTACAATTGCAAAATAAGTCCCGATATTTGGAAATGCCTTTCCCTTTATGGGAACTAGGACTTACTTTGCAGTATTTAAGATTATAAAGTACAATATACTCGATACATCATTTTATTTACTACATCTATTACATTCCTAATATTTTAATACACGAATTTATCTATCACATCTATCACAATGGCTTTTGCCAAACCTATTACAATTCACACATACACAAGTGCAGGAGCAAGGCCAGACCTTTACTTTGTTATTTCAGTCCCCTTGTGCTCCACAATTAAGCTTTAATAGCCATGTGATATTTTTAGCAGTTTTGAATGGACTGCTGTTGCTATTTTTACAAGTACCACCATTAGCTTGCTCAAAGCGTTGGTCTGCAAAATGCATTTTTGCTTCTACTACTTAGGGTAGACTCTTCAAATTACTTCAGGAAAATGAAGTATTAGAGACAAACATCTACTGCTGTTTTGGGATTGCTTTCCTTACATTTGACAATTTATGGATATAAAACTAAATACAAACAAAAGGAACATAATAGTGCCAGTGTTGAACTCCTCCTGGGAGGACAGGGGCAACACAGAAGTGATTATTTAATCTGGGGGGGAAAACTTTCTTAGCCTAAAGAACTTATTCAACCTTGAGATACCCACAAGAAATAATTTTTTGTTGGAATTGTGCCTTAGTTAAATATTACCACAAAATATTACCAGCTCAGAAGAAAAGATGATGGAAAAATCCCAAATGTAGCATCTCTGATAATCTTGGTTTGCTGTTTTTTCAATAATGGTTTTAGAATGTTTATGGTTACATTTTTCCTTGTGCTGAGCAGCTGAAATGCCTGGTCTGCCCTACAATCTGTCCAACTGCTTCAGTCTAGGGACTGGCATTCCTCACTTCCTCCTGCACCTCTCCATCCTCCTGCTTTATTTCCAGTATTTGATGCTAACATTTCCTAAACTACTTCCTTTGCTTTTTATTTACATTTCCAGCTCAAAATCTCTCATTGCTCTTACCCTGTTGTACTAGTTTTGTTTGTAACTCGGGAAAACACTAATTATGTAGTGGTTTCACGTTCGCCTGAATTCTGTTTGCCAAATTTAGTGTAGTGGTTTAAATGTTTTTTCTGCTGTGAGATAGGATTTGGAGAAAAAGGCAGGCAGGCTTAACTTAAAGGTACTCAGATTTATTAACACACACTAAAAAGAAGAAAATAAGAATCAAAATGAAACTTTCAAAACACTCTTCCTCCCCCCTACAAACTGTTCACTTTCCCACAAACAACATAAAGAGACAAAACCTGTGACTTTCAGTCAATTTCACTATTTAAAAATAATCTTTCATCAGTTCTTTAGGAGAAGAGTTTCTCTTAGTTTACTATGGAATTTCCTCTACTGACAACCTAGAACAGTTCTTTTGTAAGTTTTAACTGTCACAAAAACAGCAGCTCAGAGAAAACCTGCTTCTGTGAAATCCCCTCCCATTAGCAGTTTCCCAAGCTGCTAATGGGTCATGGGACTCTTGCATGCTAGTGTCACTTTTTAAAGATGAACAACTCTAAAGGCAAAAGATTGTTCATCTCAAAGAAGAGATGTCTTCTTCACTAGTGCAGAGAGCTTCTTATCTCTCTCTGCTCAAGCATCTCATAGGATCACAACTACTTCAGTATTTACTTAGTCCATCACAAATAGCTTTTCTTATCTCTACAATTTAAATACTCTCATCATCTCCCCAAAATACATATTTTTTCCATGGTTTAAAGGGATATTTTAGTCCAGTCTCCATAGCCTCACAAGATAAGTCCAGCCCAAACTAGACAACTCCTCCATCCCTTCTCCTAATAGTCTTTTCATTCTCTCTTCACTGACTGTCCATGCTGTTTCCTTATAGTTTGATCGCTTTGTCTGTTCTCACTCAAGGAAGAGCCAGTGCCCTAAAAGGTCCATCTAGTACTAAGAAAAAGTTAAACCTGCCTAAGCCTGCAGTAGTCATGTAATCTCTGTCAGACTGTGGCTCTGACTGCACAGCTGTGAAAACTCAAAGCTGTGCCGATAGGAGAAGCTAGTAAATGCCTTCCCCTCCACCCCTCAGTCTCATGGCATAAGCCCAGCCCAGCTCAAAGCTACTATCAGAGGCTGCAGCCTCCCTTCCCCCCCGCCCCCCCCCCCCCCCCCAGCAGCTGGGGTGAGAAGGGCCCAGGGACACAACCAAGCCTCAAGCCATCTCCCCCCCAGCAGGGGAGAGCAGCAAAGTGTTTTACAACTGCTAGAGACCCAATCTGAGCCAGGAAAGCAGGAAAGAAACATATTCTCCTCCCTGACCCAGGAGTCACTAGTCCCAGCACCTTCCCAGGAAAAGCCTAAGCCAGGCAGGGGCCGACCAGGCCCAGCCCCCTGGGAGCCAAGAGCCGGAACCAGCTTACCTCTTCCAAAGCAAGAAAGAAAAAGGAAGTTTCTCAGGATCTCCCAATATTTAACCCTGTAAGTTCACAGAGACGTATCCCTTTCTAATTGGTTTATCAAGCTATAACTTCCTAAATGATCACTTCCTAGCCAAACCACCACACCTGTCTATGGGCAAATAATTCCAACACCCAGCAGCACAGTGCAGATTTCCTCTGCCCAATTACTGATCTTCACAAGTTTTGTTTCAAGCTACCGTGACAATTGTAATTTATAGTTTCACACCAAGGCAGGGGCTTGAACAGTTGGAGTCACCAGCCAGAGGCCTGGATTCCCATTAAAGTGTTTTTACAAAGGCTCCAGTCTGGGGGTTGACCAGGACAAAAACCTGATCCTGTTTATAAGCCACACTGCTACACCTGTGCAATTACCTCTCTCAGCAGAGCCTTTTGCAAACCACAGCACACTCCTAGACCAAAATATTCCTTACACCCTGAGAACATTTCGCTATGTTTAATTCCTTCTACTTAACATGGTTATTAGAACCCAGAATTTCTCACTGCTGTCTCTAGAACCATCCATCACAGCAGTGTTATGCCCTTGATTTGTTGCTTCACCTGTCTGCTCTCCTTAAGGGTGTCTTTCACAGCCTACAATAACCACTTTCTCCTTTTCATGCACACTAACAAAGTAACTTTCCATGGCCTGTTCTGAATTCAGAATTGCACCAGGAATCACTGCTTGTATTTCTACTGATAACACTTGAAGACATGGAAGTTTTTGACCCCCTAAATACACACACAAAGCAAGTTCATGGATTTCACACTGTTGCTGTGTGTAATTTTGTGTTTTAATATCATATGGTTTGTTCCCTTTCACCCTCCCTGGGGTGGTGGTTTAGCCTGGGTTGTGTCCACCCATTGCGCCGTCAGTTTTCCCTGACACCTACCCCTATTCCCAAATGTTCCCTGTAAATTCTCCCTGGTACCAGCCCGTCTGGACTGCCCCTTGGGGACTTTCCTATTCTTTGAGGCTCCATTGGTCTGTTTATATAAATCTCCTCACATTATCCTCCTCGTTGGCTTGTGTTCTGTAAACTTCACCTTGTGTCCCTCCCCAGTCTTCTCCCTACTGGCTCCTTGACCCCAAACTCCACCCTGATTCTGTCCCTTAAAACCCATGGTCCAGCCTTTGTTCCCTGTCTTCACCTCTGCACTGTATTCATATTATGTGACATGAATAAAGAAACCTTGGACTGCATGCAAAGCCCACTTCGCTCCTTTTTACACTGACCAGTGGCAACTGCTTAGGACTCTAGGACCCTGGGGTTGTGTCGCACCCCCCAAAGTGCCATATCACCAGGCACGAGATGACACCACACAATAAATAAAGCAAAGCTTTGTCTTTCCCTTGGTGCACAGTGAGCATTTCCATGAACTGAACCTTCCTTTTTGACTGATTCAAAACAACACTTCAGGTGCTCACCTTTGTATAGTTTAAATATGTGCTTTGCAAAATAACCATCAGTGACATAATTCTGAAAGCAGAAATCTGCTCCTGCTGGCACACTATCCAGAATTTTGGGTTGATCCCATTAGCAGACTCTACTAGAAGCAAAATTTGCCAGTCAGTGATATTTCATACCTAGTGTACAGAAATACCTCATAACCCAAATACTTTAAGGGAAAATGTTTAAACACTTTGGGTTTGAGTTCCATGAGAACAATATTTACTGTTCTAAAATACAACCTGTACAGTGATCCAGCAAAAAGTCAGCTCAGTCTTCCCTTCTGAAGAACACCTAATATTAGGACAAAGTGAAAGGAATGGACTACTGCTGAGTTTCCCAAGATCACTCTCTCAGATAAAGGATGGCAGCAGTCCTCCAGAGGACAGGGTGAGATTTCCAACTTGAATGATACATCTCACATATTTTCTTTAGTAAAAAAAAAAAAAAAATTCCCATTAGACAAGCTATTAGCAAAGTACAACAAAACCTTCAGGGTTTGCTTTGTTTAAAAGCTGTTCTGTTATCAATTTTTTTGTACTTCACATACAGCAAATGCCTGCAGTGTTATGCAAGAGAAACTTTTGCAGAGGCACCAGGTTGTCATCAATGCAATTGGCAGTGAGGTCTGACAGACTGAATCCCTTCCTTGCAGTTATATTAATCATGCATTCTGTATCACACAATTGGGTGTTTCAGGGCCCAAGTGTGTTCACAGCACTGCTGACTTTCTAACACTTCACTTATTGGCAAGAATGTTCAACCAAGTCTTGAATTACTAGCAAATGTTCCTGAAAAGAAATTGAGGAATTTGCACCTGCACCACAGTCCTGATAGTGGGAGTTACACTCAGCCTGGGAAGAGCATCAGAGCACCAGCCTGTCACCAGAATCTCTGATCAAAAAAGCTATTGTTAACTGTTGACAAGAATAACAAATTAGCACCCAGAAAGGCAGAAGCAGGGATTGTTTAACATGCAACAATTAATATGTTTCCAATGACAGTTTACAAATTAAAAAGCCAAAACTTTACTAACACAATTTGGAACTTGTTTCAATCATTAATTCAGCTCTGACAAAGTTTATGACTTTATTAATTAACAGCGATAAATTCAATAAATGCCATGGTTGTCATTTTCCAAGTGTTTTTTCCACTAAAAAAACAATAAATAAACACACTAAGCCCAAGTAAAAGCTTGTTGTGGAGTCCCTCATGCCATTAAAGGAATTTCCAACTGCCCTTCCCTGGAAAAGTGAAGATTAAAGATAACCTAGGTGTAAAGAAGGCTTCTCCCCCATGGACCCTTGCAGACATTGTGCAATCTTCTCTCTGGGTTTCGCAAGTCCATCACCCACCCCATGGCATCCCCTTTCCCTGTTTCCCCATTGGCTATGGGGCTTGGTGTCCTGTTCCTCTCTTCCCTATGGT